>JAEQBH010002204.1:600000-822094 GCA_016808115.1 Tetrastigma voinierianum | reverse complement strand
TTTATCTATAAATTAGGCATGGGTTGAGTGAACATGCACTCATGTCGATTCAAGGATTAGTGTATGAGGTTTACACTCTTTGTCTCTCCTCAATTTCACATACCAGCTTCCTATTCTCCGCTAGGTCCTATAGGTCCTTGATTGTGTTACTTTTCAAAGGCGGGTTTTTCCTTGGTGTCCTATCTGGTCTTCACTAGGTCCTTACAATATGACTACCCGAACTATGCATGAACCGATTACCTCTAGGTCCTTACGACCCTCACACAACGTTGAATTGGCGACTTACCTTAATGAAATCCATTTAATATTAGACATTTTTAGTTCCCTCAATTTCTTTAATTAGGTTAAGTTGATTTCTTCAATTAAAACACATTGGCATGGAATGGTTAAGGCTTAAGGGATGATTTCCCGTTGTCATTATGGATTCCCTACGTGAATCTCTCATAAACCGGGTCTCACACATTTCCCAATACAAATTAATTACAAGAAACCATAATAACCCAGATTCTACACCAACCAACATCAACATAGGCACATATTCACAAACCAATCTAAAAATGATATAAATCAACCATCAATCTTAAAAATCAACCCTAGAGAATAGTTTAGCTACTCATTATAGCACTCAAATCCACTAAAATCATGTATATTTCATCATAAATTAAGAAGAGATAAGAAGAGGATTCAAAGTTAGAGATACAAAATAAAAAAAAATGATGAAGAGCTCTCAAAACAATGTTTGAGTTTAATGAATCACATGCAAATGTGCCACATAAGGAAAAAAAAATGCACGTGAGGAGTGCCACATTAGCATCGTTAACACCCTGTTTGCCCACCTGGTGTTTCCGTTAACGTTGGGGGTATAAGTATGTCATGGTAGAAACGTCAAGGGTGTGATTGGACAAAAAAAAAAAAAACATTAATGACCAGATTGGACATACGATCAAACGTTGGGATCATTTGTGCACCTTTCCTCTCAAATCCAAGATCAAGTAAACATAGAAGCATTTAATAAACTCTTAGAAATGGCATTTTTACATACTTAATTCAAATCCTTTATGAGTGGATGTTGCAACTAATTCCCCTTATTTCGCAAGTTGTTAGTTCCTAACCCTAGAACTGATGTTTTCCTTGAGTTAGTATGCTTTTATAGGAGATTAGGTACATTTAGCTACTCTTGGAAAGCATGGAAGCAAACAAAAGACATTCTCGAGGTGCTAGCACGTGTATGACATGCTTGGGGACCAACTCAAATGAATATGGGAATATGGGAGTTGGAGAGAAGATTGCACGAGAAGATGGAAGCTGAAAGATCATTTGCATTTTTATTGGCTTCATGAAATCACATCACAATAATTCTTATTACTATTATACGACAAATTATTTTTAATATTCATGATTTTCTAAAACAATTCATTTCACATATTGGAATAGGGTATTAAGGTAGGGTATGGGTACCCGATCCTCCGATGGATATGGGGATGGGGATAAAATTAAATTCTAAACTTGATGGGGATGGGGATAGAAATAATAAATGGAGATGGGGGATCTAAAATCCTACCCATTACCATCCCTAACAAACACTTGCTAAAACCCTCGTTAATTACTTTACACATGTCGAGTTTGTAGCCCGATTGTGACTTTTTAATGGAATAAGCATGGGTGATTATGAAAATAAACGTTAGAGGTATCTTTGTATCCCAAAAGCTTCAGTGGGTGACGATGAGTAAAGAAAGATTTACATCTTATCCATATATATATATTAACTAGCTATTTATCCCGAACAAATGAAAAAAGTAGAGAAAAAAACTTTTTTTTTACATACTAGGCATTACAACATTGTAATATTATGTTCTCATGGAGACTCAACCTAGTTCCTTCCCTATGACCCATCCACCCCTTAATCATTGAGTCATACCTCATGGCACGAAAAAAACTATATTTTTTTTTTATCAAATGGCTTCATCTATATATGAATTGCAAAACGGAAAGAGATAAATCAAAATTTAATTTAAATTCAATAACAAATCTTAGCAAACCCATAAAAAGAACTTTATCACTAACTTCTTGAAAGAGAATTCCCGGAGACTCGATGATCAAGAGGAAAATTTTCCTAGTTTTCTCAATTCTTACTCAGATTATTTAATTTTGTTTGGTTTTTTTTCCTATTTTTCTCAATTCTTACTCAAATTATTTAATTTTTTTTTTTACTTCTCTCGTATGCCAATCTCACCCATTTATCACTCGAGTGAGGCCTCAACGGCAGATTATTTAATTTTATTAAAAAATCAAAAGAATTTTGACTGGAAATAATAGAATTAGAAAAAAAAAAAAAGGCATACGTAATTCATCAGTGACCCATGCTAAAAAAAAAACTCAGAATCGAAATAACAAGTACAAGAGTGTAAAACTAAATTACTAATATTATTGTTACAATATTCTTAATTTCTTCTTACTACAGTCTACTTCGTCTCTCTAACCAACTTGTCAGCCTTAACCAATGGATTTTCCTTGATCAAAATCTCACGTGCCATGGCCTTGTAGTCGAAGTTGCAGTCATGTTTTTCAGGCAAACGATGAATTGAACAAAACACAGTCCCACATCGACACTTGAATCCTACTATTCCCGCCTTTTTATTGCACTTCCCACATCTCTCAGTCTTCTTCTTTGTGGAAGAATCATCAGCGATGATCTTCTTCTCAGTATTCTGATCAGATGATAAAGATAGTTCGGCTATATCTTTCGCCATGACATTTTCTTTTTCTTTCGCTGAATTTTCTTCCTCTTTCTTGAGAAAATCTTTGTAACACTTTGAACAATAGTTATGATTAGCTGCTGTTCCGAAAAAGCCGCAACCATTAGCACACAATGCTGGATCTTCCATCTCTTCTTCTTCTTCTTTAATGGGGTTCTTGATCTTCTTCACAATGATTGAGAATTTTTATTTGTAAATTAAAAAGAAAGGTGGATCTTGTTCTTATATAGGTAGCAAGGATAGATTTAGTTGCCTTTTAGGGTTTGGAAACATGTTGAGTGGGAATTTCTTTTTTATTTGGGGACAATGTTTTTTTTTCCTTTTTTTTTTCTAATTATACTTACTATTCTTTTAAAAAATATATTAAAATAAAATTTTGCTCATTTTATAATTCACTGCATTATCAAGGTGTAATTTGAGCAGGTTCGCTCAATGGAGTTAAAACCTAGATTCATCTTTATGTAGTGGGAATCAATTAAAATATTTGAGTAGGTTTTTGATTAGAATATTTTTTTTTTAATTTAAAATTATTATTTGTTCAACTCAAAACCAAAATTTGGAAAACCAGTCTAAACCCGAATCTTGTTTTATTTTTATTTTTTTAATACTTATAATTTATGTTATCGGATATAAAAATATTTATTTTATTTAAATATTATCTCTTATAATAATATTCATTTTTATTTATTATTATTTTAGGTTGTTAAGAGATAATAATTATATCATACACTTCTTTATTTTTGTATGATTTCTGATTCGAAAGAGGGAGAGTAGTGCAACATCTTTACGGAGATTGAACCATCAAATATTTGGTTCTATACTATATATATCTTTCTTAGATAAATAATTTGCTATTCCATTTGTACCCTTATAAATAACATATTTACATAACCTTCGAATATATTTTATTAGTAAAATAGTTAAGTTAGGTAAACTATTTTTTCAATCATAATAATTTATAATTATTTTGAAGTCTCTTTCAAGTTCTAGTTGGAAAATAATATGCTTTATATTAGAGTCATATATTTCATAATAATCAATGAAGTATTGCTTAGATACATACTTATAGCAATTTTGATAATTATATTAAAGTCTTTAATAATCTATCACGAAGCAATCAATTTTGAACCTGAACTATCAAAATTCAATTTGAATTTTTTTATTAATTAATAAATTCATTTTCAACAACTTAGTGATTTCTTTTTCAAGTCCTTGTTGGTTAAAGAGTAGGGTTGTTCATTGATCGAAAACCGAACCGGTCCGAAACCTGAAAAACACACGATCTAAAGGCTCGGAGATTGGATCGGTCCAGTTCGGACTAGGACCAAAGCGAACCGATAAGTTCAGTCCAAAACTAGACTAGTGTACTAAATTTATAATCATAGCCAGAAAGGTGCGCCTAGGGTGTTGCGACGCAACCAAGTTATGCGGTCGTCAAAATATCCCACTTCTTTGTCTCTTTTCTATTTTATATCTCTAATGAATTAATTATTGTTTTTTAATATTTGTATTCACTTAATTTATTTTCTCACTATTTACAAGATGAAAACAACTTGATTATTTAATAGTTATTTATTTATGAAAATTTGTTTGTTTATAAATTATAATCACCGATAAAAAAAAAATTAAATAATAATAATTATGTATTTATAACAGCCAATAAAATTATTTATTTTTAAATACATAATATGAATTATTTGTAAATAAATAATAATTTATTATCTATTTATATATAAATAAATATGAATTATTTATTTATAAATAAATAATAATGAATTATCTATTTGAAAATAAATGATAATAAATAATAATAAATGATAAGAAACAATTATCTAATTGTAAATAAATAATAATAAATGATAAACGGTTATTAAATTTGATTATATTATATAAAAATATAAGTCTAACATAAATTTTTTACCCTAATTATAAAAAAAGGTTTTTAAAAAAATCGGGTTCGGTTTTTTTTGGTTTTAGACTGGACCGAACTGGAACTCGAAATTTTTTTTTCAGAAACCAAAGACCTACCTCGCCTCTCCCAGCCCGGGGCCAAGTTCTCGATTTTTTGATTCGACTGCGAGAATAACCCTGGGAGGCAAAGAGGTTATTTTTTTGTCATTCTTAACTTGAAATCACCCATTCCATTGTTACCTTCCCAATATATGGGTTTTCTTTTCCAATCAAGTAGTTTTTTTCCACATCGATCTAGGTTTGTCTTTGTTTTTCATGTTTTTGTCGTCAACATATTGCGGCGTGTTTGTGTCATCGACGGTTAGCTTCTGTGTGGTTTTTTCCGTTAGCAGTTCAAACGACAAAGTTCGATCCGACATACTCATCAGATCAAATTAAATCATATTCGTGTCAGTATGCCACATATATAGAATCTTAGATACTCAAGATAATATTGGATTATCAAATGTGTAGGCCTTGAGCCAACCCTTTTTGCTATTAACTTGGATGCCACATCATCCTCTAAAATTTTTAACACTTTTGATTATGTGTTTGTATCGATTGTATAGCTAACCTGAATCAATAAATTTATCTCTTTTCAAAAAATATATTTTTATTAATTTAAAATTTTATGTCATTTATCATGAAAAGTCTAGTTTAAATATATAGAACATATTAGAGATAAATTTTGAATTATATAATTTCATCAAGCTCTGTCTAATCCAATCAATTTGAACCCAACTTAGTTACAATGTAGTAAATTGTCCCCTTTGGGACTCGAACCCGGGACCCCCTCCCTATGCCCTACCTTTTTTAAAAGGTTGAGTGCTCTACTACATGAGCTAAACATAATGAACAAAAAAAATGATATTGAGTTGAAATATAGTCAAACACATATTTAAAAGTTGGGGTAAGTTCAACTTGAATTAATTGTTTTGGAATAAGCCCCCAATTAATTACAATTTTAAATTTATTTAAATTGCATAATATTACATTTTTTTTTAAAAGCTTTTCATATTGTTTTTAGTATGTTTTGATATTTTTAGGTTGCTAGTGTGTTTTGATCAGCTTTCCCTTATTTTCGATTTTTAATTGCTAAGGGAATAGCAATAAGCTGGTTTGGGGTGTGTGTGATAATTGCTCATAAGTGGTGTTTTTACAAGCTTAATTTCTATACTTTCTTGCCATTTTGAGTGGTAATTATGTCCAATTTTCATCAAGTTTATGCATTATGCAAGTTTTTAAGCCTAAATACAACACTTTGGGAAGGAGTGATGATTTGGAGCTCTCGAGGATGACTCACTCATAATTAAAGGTTGTGGAGACATGAAAGAAAGAGCTTGGAATCAGTTCAAAGCCCTGGAAATCAGAAAAGCTCAAAGAGACACAACAGTAGCAAAACTCGCACCCATTTGAGTGAGTGCAAGATTTTCTCGCACTGGCTAGAGTAAGTGCAACATCTCGCCCTCAACCAATGAGTGAGAGATTTCCAAGTGAGTTAGAGATTCGAAAGCACCCAGGATGGAAAATAGAAAGTCTAGAATGTGATATAATTTTGATTTCTTGTTATTTTTCGGCCTCCAAAGCTATTGTACTCAATTAGGAAACATTGTAACTTGTTCTCCAAGCCTAGAACGCATATAAATAGGGGGAGACAAGATAAAAAACATATATATTTTTCATCTTTTGAACTTCTTTCATAATTTTTAGTTTGTTTTAGGGCTGAAAATCTTTTAGCACAATTTTTAAATAAAGTTTCAGTTTCCTTTATTTTTGTGCACGGATTCTTCTTGTTCATGGATGTTGTGACACATTCTATGGAGGAGTAGACTTCTTCCTTGGGGTTAAGGTAAATCCAAGGCACTAACCGAAGGATTTTTAGAGAGAAAAAGAGTTTCAAACCAAAGGTATGTTTTCTGCTTGGTTAGGATCTCCTAAATGGGTCAATTATATAATCATATAAGGTTGACACCCTAGACAGCTGGGTGGACGTAAGTGTATTTCCTTTGGAGTCTCCAACTTCTTAACATAGAGACTTGATATGTTAGAAAAGCTCATTGGATTGTCTTGCATTTGGTGTAGTCGAACATATATCTCTTCTTAACTGATTTGAAGAGGAACCTACGGTTGGAGTAAGTCGACCAACAACCATACCATAATTGAGAGAGTTAGGAATTTTTCCTATCTCTTTAGGACCACCTAGGCGGGATTGAGAGGATTAATTAGCGTCAATTCCCCTATTTGAATGGTCTAGAATTTTTATATCTCTCTAATTCTCTCAAGGCGTGTCTTGGTGAAACCCTAAGTCCCAAGGCCTTTCTTTATTTGAATAAAACCAATTTCCTCAATCTCTTCTCAAAAATCCGATTTTGAATTAATTGCTTTAATTTTCCATTTACTTGAACTAAGCCTAAAAGGCATTGTTTGGATAGAATACCCTTCTCATGGACGACCCTAAACACTACTATGGTCATAGTAGCTTTGCTACTCTTAGTTAGGTCTCTTTAGGTTTATAAATATTTGTGCATCTCTAGAACTACAAAAGTGACCACATTAGCTAGTTGTACATGGACAATCATGGAAACATTCAAAGGCATGGAGTTTAATTTGAGAGTGTATGGATTGCATTATTTCCACTTACCTTGAAAGATAAAGCTAAGAATTGGCTAATCACATTAAGACTCAAGAGTATACATACTTGGCCTGAATTGCAAGCACAATTCCTAAGGAAAATTTTCCCTTTGCACAAGACTATTGCATTAAAAAGAAGGATTAGCTCTTTTACAATTCCAAGAGGGAGAAATGTTTTACCAATGTTAGGATAGGTATATGAAAGCTATCAGTGCTTGCCCACATCATGGTTATGAAAATTGGGATATTGTGAACTATTTTTATGATGGATTAACCAAATATATGAAACAACTTTTGGAGCCTTTGGGTGATTTGTGGAAAATTTCTCCACAAATCACTTGAATAAGCTTTAACCTTTCTTGGTAAAGTAGCCGAACATACTAAAGGATGGGATGAAGCCCAATCTCGAGGGACACATCAAATTAGAAACCTAAAAATTGGAAGAGATAGTGCTTATTATTTACAAGAAAACCCAAAGGTTAGAACTGATTTGTCTCTTATCCTTCAAAGAATTGATGAAATAATTATCGGATCTCCCACTAAGGTCAATGTTGTGCTATTTTCTACGTGTAAGTGCATGCGTTGCTCACAAGTAATAAAGTGTAAATAGAGTGTCAAACCCACGAGGACTACATCTACTAATTGCCAATCTAATTTGACCCCATTTTTTTTTGGATGGCAATTAAGAGCGATGTGTTATTTAACTTAATTATTACTAAAAATAAATTATGAAAGAATCTAGGGTTTCCAAGTTCACCTAGGTTAATCCCACCGGCTTGGGTTTGATTGAATCCTAAAGCATTAAAGCCATATATTGAAGGTCGACTAGCTTATCCTATCAAGCATCAACGACCTATCCACAAGACCTGACTATTGTATCTCTGTCTCAAGCCCTAGGTCTATAGGAAGCACTAAGCTTAGCTAATCCCAAGACCACACACGAGTTATGCGTATCTCTAGGCTATGATCATTAGGTGGTTATCTATTCCCTTTCCCATATCTCCACACGCGACCCGTTTTTGCCACATGGGAAGCTAAAATGAAAGATCAAGTCACTAATGAAGAAGCTTCTGTGACAAATATAGAAAATCCAATTGGGCAACTAGCCTATTCATTAGAGGAGCAATATTCAAGGACACTCTTAAGTGAGATATAGGATGAGGACATAAGAGAATGTAAATTTGTGCCTTTGAGTTTTGAGGAGGAAATCCAAGACTCGACATTGGTTGAAGAGAAAAAGAATGAATTTGCTAATGAGGAAGAGATATTAGTGGAAGAGAGGCAAGTTAAAGAGCAACATCCGCGGATAACAATTGAAAATGTTTTGGTTGGGATTGACAAGTTTAATTTTCCCATTGACTTTGTGACTTTGGGCATGGAAGAGGACTGACAAGTCTCATCTATAGGAAGACCTTCCAATGCCACAAGTCAAGCATTGATTGATGTAGAACATGGGGAGATGACCTTGCTTGTTAGTGAGGAAAAATTGAAGTACAACCTTCACCAAAACATACAACTAACGGATGAAGAAAAGAACTGTTGCATGCGGATAGAGAGCTCACTTCTACCATTTAATGAGCTTGCATCTACAATCCTTCAAGAGGATACTCTTTAAGGATATAAATTTGAAGCCAACTCACTCTCCACCAAAGAGTTGCATTTGAGCTTTTATCACACAATACAGAGGTGGAGGAGTTCATCCTCATGAGCCATAAGGAAGAAAAGGGAGTTTTGGCCATAATGAATGAAAGACCAACTCAAAGCTCTCCTACTTCTCCAATGAGTCTAGTTGGACTTTAACAACGGAGCAGCTTCCTGGGAGGCAACCCAACCAAAAAGAAGGATTTTTATCCATTTAGTACTTTAGTTGTTTTTTTAGTTGTTTTTAGTATGTGTTACATGTTGATCTTTTTTTGAGAGTTTATTTGGTTTTTGCTTTTCAGGGCATTGAAGCTGATTCATATTGAGGGAATTTTATCAAGACCCACCTGATCAACCGCCCAATGATTGCACTTGATCATCTAGGGGAGTCCTTTATTCTTAACTTTTCATATTTCATACATTGAGGAAAATTCATATTTTAAGTTTGGAGGTATTGGAGGTGTCCCTTTGTTTTAAAACTTTCCAGCTTCAAATATCCCATCTCTAGTGTTTTCTTTTAGTTGCTTATGTGTTTTAGTTGCTTTTATATGTTTTTAGTTTTTAGGTTAATTTTTTTCATTTTTAGTCAGTTTTTATTTTTGGTTGAGCTTGTTTTGAGATTAATTGTGATGTCTATGATGAATAAATGATTAAACCTTCTTTCACATGAGCACAAGTCAAAATGTACCCTTTTGGTCAATACTACTTGGTTTAGAGAAGAATTAAGTGATTATCATTCACTTTGATATTCAAGACTCCGTAACTTGTTCACTATTACTTGAGGCTAAAATCCTAGGTAACACGATTACCAGGGAAATGATATGAACCATCCTCGATCTAAGAGCCTTTCTAGCTAACACTTACATACATTGATCCATAATCACCTAATTTGAGCCATATTATCCATTTTCTTTCTAGAATAACCAAGAATAAACACCTTAAACCTTTTGTGAATATCCTTCAGTCAAAGAGTCCTTGTTTACCCTAACATGTTTTTAATGTTATATCTTGTGAACATATGTAGTGTGAATTAGGAGTTTGGTTGAAGTGGGTGTGCTTTGAATGGGAATCAGAGGAGGTATGGCGTAGAAAAAGAAAGAATAAAGCGAGGAGGAAGTTTGGCCTCGTAGCCTTCCTACCTTGAGTAATTAAGTCCGAAGGGGTGTTTCAACACCTAGTTACCCTAAGACCAACCAACTGGTCTAGGAGTTGTTGACCTAAAGCTCGTTACATGGGGTAGGTAGAAAGCTTAAAGGGGTTGAAAATTGCACTACTCCATGCCCTTGTAATCCATGAAAAATAAAGTTCTTGGTGTTTTTGTGAAGATGGTGAAAATCATGCAAGTTTGGGGAAGCTATATGATAAAAAGATGTAATGAGCCAAGCTTGGGGGAAAAGATTAGGAGGTCAATTGTAAAGAATGAAATATGCTAAAGGATGGACAAATAAGTGGAGAAAAAGGAAAATGTGTATGTTTTGGGTAAACTGAAACCTAAATGACCTATTTAACCACCCTTACCTAAGCCATACATTACAAGCTTTTGAAGACTTAATTGATCCTAAGTATTATGCACTGCCTACATTAGTGGAGAGTGATATTTTGAAAAAGCCTATGGAGCCTTATACACTCACCATGTGAGTGAGAGATCACCATTTCACTCATGCTCATCTAATTCCATCCAAACTGAAATTGGCTAGAGGGGGAAGACTACACACACACACACACTTGAAAAATGTAGTTTAGGTTGTCTAACTTATGGTCGATCTATTATATTTGAAAAAGGCGATCTCGAAGTTTTCCTTGTGTTGTATGAAGCAAAATCTAGAGGCTTAAACATCATTCATTATTTCAATATGAGGCTCAACATGTTTGTTAATTATGAATAAGGAAAATATGATATTGCTCTGCTTAAGGATAAGCAAAATACTAAGTTTAGGGGAATTTGTTAGGTGTGCATTAGGTTAGCTTTTCTAAGTGCAAAATATAGCATATTTCATGATTTTGATGTTAATCTGTTATTCTTCTTACTCATTTTCATTCTAACCCCTATATTTGTATTTTGTAGAAATGAAGAAAATGAGACGAAAAGCAAGCAATTTGGGGAGGAATTGAGAAAGTTATGCGAGGAAGAAGTTGTGGTCGTGACCACATGCCAATACAATATGGAGACTTCACAACAAAGATGCAGTGTGGTCGCGACCCTAACACTCAGTATAGTAGTGACCACAGCTACCCCTGTAGCGATTGTTTCCAGCAAATACTCGGTGTGGTCGCAACCATAGGATTTTCCTACATCAATTTTTATTCATACTTTGTAGTGTGGTCGCTAATTACCTGCATTTATGGTCTCGAATTATGACACGGCCTGGGGCCACTTCCCATTTTCGCCTATTTTGACCTATTTTTTGAGGTGTATTTAAAGGCAACTTTCACACAATTTTAAATATAAAACCCGGGAAAAATTTAATTTTTCTAAAAAAGGGTAAAAAGGTAATTTCAGTTGGAAACCGGAAATTTTCGGGATCTCTATTACAAACGATCTTCACCATCAATTTGTCTCACGAAATCTGGGCTTATCCCGTCGACTCGCTGATTCCGGCACGCCAAAATTTCACATTTTTCGAGCGCATTAGGTGCTTGCGACACATGGCATGATCACGTGGATGCCACATGGCAATTTAGGAGAGGGACATGGCATAACATGTGATGGTATCTGTGTGAATGGCTCACATTGAGCCAAGTGTCAAGTGGAGGAACAAAACAAGAAAAATCAAGAAAATGCATTGTGGTGATGACATGTGGCAAATGAGGAAAGGGGTGGGAAGTTTCCCCACTTGGACAATTCGGTGGATAAGGGAGAAAAGGAGAAAAATCCAAACAAAAAGGAGAAGGAGGAAAAGATAAGGAAGAAAAGAGAAAAATAAAGAAAAGAGAAAAATAAAGAAAAAAGAAGAAAAAGGAAGTTAAAAATGAAATGATGGAGAGAGAAGACCAAAAGAAAAAGAATTCGGTGAGGATAAGACTAAAAGAAAAAGAAGAGAAAAAAGGAAGAAAAACAAAAAGAAAGAGAGGGGAGGAAACGAGCAGAGAGGAAGATAGGGGGAGAAAAGAAAATGGAGATTTTCCGAGCGTTCCAACTGTCGAATCTTGATGGTTCGAGAGCTGGGTCGATCCAATACCAACGAGTAAAGGCGCGCGGTATCAAATCTCGTGATTCACAACTCCACAAGTGAGCTGAATTTTCCTACTTGAATATTTTCAACCTAAAAGCCAAGTAATAGTATAGGTTGTTTTGTATCGCTGATGTATGCAGAGGATTTGTTCCAAGATTTTGGGACTAATATTGGAAATTTTTAGACTGGTTCAAGAAATTCCTGACCGGGTTAAGATTTCGTGGCTGATCCCAAGATTGACAAGTTCTGCTTTGCGGGTGTGTTTTAGTATCACAAGAATTCGGTGATGAACCGTGGAAGTGGACCAAGAGCGTAGACGGTCACCCGAAATCCATATGAATTCCGAAAAGGGCACAAAATATATATGTTGGGTAAATTAAGGGAAAAGTACTCGAAAAGGGCACAAAATATATATGTAAAAATATGTAAGTTGATTACTCATCACACCTCTAACTGGCTCATTGCTAGTCCCTTAGCAATGCAAGAGCGAAAATAAGATGCAGGCATTTGAGTGGAAGAACATGTGCACAACATTATCAAGTGAATTCATTATATGCAATTGGAATTATGAAGGAAAACTATAGCTATTTCATAATTTGAAGATGGGCACTTATTTGAATGTAGTTGTCTGATAAGCACGAAACGTGTATATAAACCATACACCTATGTGCACAAGTGCACGCTATGTAACATCCCGAAATATACCCTAGCAGTTTTCGGACTTGTTTAAGGTATATTAAAAGCTAAATATGAATTTTCGGAAATAAAATAAGAGACCCGGAATTAATTCGAGAGCCAAGGGTAAAGTGGTAATTTACCACTTAAGGACCCAAAGGTAATAAAGCCAAAAGATGGGATGCCAAAATAGAAATTTAATAAGTGATGGGATTAAAGGCAAATATAGAAAAGATGAAATAGAAATATAAGAGATAAAGGGTTTGGGAATGCAATTATGCGTTAAAGTCAAAAATGAGTTTTCTTGATTTGGCCAAACATGGCCTTAATAAACATGGATTTAAGACCAAATTGGTCTCCAAAAGAGAGAAAAGAAAAACGTAGAGAGAGAGGGGAAGAGCAAAAGAAGAAGAAGAAGAGGAAGAAGAGAAGAGGAAGAAGGAGGAACCAAGATCAAAGGTATGGAACTTTGATTCTTGTATGGAACTAATCTTGGTATAGATCATATGGAGTTTGTATGGCATTCAAGAAAAAGTTGAGTTCCAAACTGTGTGGGTTTTGTTAAGATTTCTTCCTAACCCTAGAATTCTCAAAAGTAAGCTTGGTAACACCTTGAATAGGACAAGAAGCACATGAAATCCCTCCCTTTCGGTGGATGGATTCATACTAATGAAAGTAATTGAGTTAGGGTTTTGAACAAACCCTAACTAATCATCATGTTTAGTTGTGTATGGGTCTTAACCCATAATTAGAGTGGGTTTGAGAGTAATTTAGAATAAATTATTGAAGAAATATATGAAATTGAAAGAGAAATTGAGTAGAAAAGAGATTCCAAGGTGAATTTGGAATCGTTTTTTGATGTGTGTTTAGCATAGAAGTGATTGGGATCAAAAGAAAAATGTGAGAAAGTAATCGATTCTTGGGCATTCTCAGTGTCTTCTACCGGTAGAGTTAAGTTCCCACCGGTAGAACTTCGATTCCGGTCATTTTTGGCCAAGTTCTACCCAGAAGTTAAGTTCTACCGGTAGAACTTGTTCCTCGTTTTCCCGTTTGACCAGTTTTGGGTGATTTCGGGGCCATAACTTACTCATTTCTTATCCGATTTGAGTGATTCAAGTGGACAATTAAAATAGACTTCAAGGAGAACAAAACTTAAAGAGAAGACATCACTAAATTCTGATCATAAGTAGCCCAAAAATACACTCGAAGTGGGGCTATGTGCAAGCCCATTTCCTGCATCAGTTAATCATAGAGTAGTCCGAGTTGTTTCGGACGTAACTTGAGTTCCGGTGCTCTGAATTGGGTGATTCCAGTTGTAATAGAACCCTTAGCACCTTAACTTTAAATTATTATAAGGACATAGTGTCAAAATATGAGGTTAAGACCCTGGAAAATTAGTAATACAAACGGTCACCAGAAAAATTCCAGAATGACTAGTTGGCATGAAAATGCCATAACTTTAGTTCGATGATCCGACTGGATTGATTCCAATTTCTAACAAAGTAGAATCATAGAGGAATAGAATACATAGGTTGCATAATGTACAAGTATAGAAAGGTATAGGAATATGTCATAAGATACATAGGTATAAGTCATAAAATATAATAAGATGATAGAACATGTCATAAGATATGATAGTCTAAAGTACACAAATGATAGGCACATATGCATGTAAGATTAATGATAAGTGAATATAAGCGTTGTATGATAGGATTATATGGATAGATATACTTAAATGAATAGATAGAACATGCTAAGAACAAATGATAGGAATACGTAAAAGATATGAATATAAAATAGACATACCGAAAAGAATAAGATGGAACACGCTAGGAATATATGATAGACAAAACTAAATGATAGAAAAAGATATGAAGATATGTATTATATAAATATATGAGAACCGGTAAATGAAGCTACAAAGTTATGAGAACTAATACAGAGTAAAGTAATGATAGTATATATGCATAAGCAATTATGATAACAATAGTTGGTTCATGCTTATGAGATGGTGCATTAAAATGTAATAAAGCCGATTGGTTCGCTGTGTGACCCGGTAGAGGATAGGATAGGCATGCCTATGTGGAAGATACGCTTGCCGCAAAGATATTCATAGACAGATATCGAGGCCCCGGTCAGTCGACGATATAGATCCCGCTGACGCGCGCCTGCAGCGGTCACCACAATAGACAGAGATCACGCCAGATAGTGATAAGTATCTTCGCAATCGATAGTTATTACGACATGTGTCACCGTCTCGCATGCTGATGATACCTTCCTGCATTAATAGTACGTAGATCACCGGCTTCGCATGCTGATAGTACCTTCGGGTACACATAGTTTCCCGTATCCGCTTCTAATGTATTTGCAGACATGAAACCTAGGATATGATATGAGAAGCATAGCCTTGCTATGCGATGAAAGTACAGACAGTTACAAGAATAAGAAGTACATTATAACCTGATATGAAAATAAGTATATGAACACAAGAAAAGTAATAAAAGTATACAAAAGCACAAAGTATAGGATAGATAGACTCAAGAACGCCAAATGTATATGAAGTATAGGAATAGTACAGATAACATCAGGATACGAAAAGTACAAGATTTAACACCTATAATAGGAGTACATAATAGTACAAGTATGAAAGTGAAAAATGCAATAAATCATATGAACCGAAGATGAAAAAAAGACATAGACTAGAGACATGCTATGTAACTTGACAAAGAATAGGAACATTGAAAAGACATATAACAAGCGTGAAAGATGAACACGATAAGTACATGTGAATATGTAAAGTACTCAAATAGGAATACGTAAAAGTATAAATAAAGGAGATGCTAAAGACATAGAACATGTAATAGAAAATATTGACATGCACAATAGGAATAATGTGATGATAAGGAATTACGTTATAGAAATATTTTTAGATATATATAATGCATATGTATAAGCTTGTGACACGCTATCGGGTGATCGGGTTCATGCTTATGTTCCCACTAAGCGAGAAAGCTCAAGACGGTGTTCAATCCGTGTAGGTACAGAAGTAGAAGAAAAGGATAGAGAACAAGACATTCCACATCAGCAAAGCAGGCCGACTCAGAGATAGGTGCTCACTAGCGCTGCTTCCGCAATCTCTGAAGTTTTGTATTAGAAATGTACTGTATAAGTATTTGTATAAGTAAATGGGACTCTTGTATATGTGTATAGATTGTGATGGACACCACTCCAGTGGTAGTTCTTTGTATGTATAAAATGATTTTTGTTTTTACAGAAATTATTTGTATACCCACAGGTACAGGTACAGATCTGAGAAAGAACAGGTCAATAAGAGTCCCAGTAAAGTACAGTATAGTATATAGATATAGTATAGATAGCATCACGCCCTGGACTTCGGTTCGGATCCGCCAATCGGGTCGGGGGCGTGACACGCTACGCATCAAGTAATAAAGTGATGAGTGAGTATCATTCCTGCAAGGATTGGGTTACTAATTACGGACTCTAATCTAGCTTAGGCTCTATTTGGATGATGGAAAAAATCTAGAAAAGACACAAATTAACTAAATTAGCATGCAAAACCCTAACTACAATGACTCAATAAAGACCTAAAAAGCCTTAAGGCAATTTCACCTAAACACTCTTACATGAACCTCCTAATCCAATCAATCAGTGTTCATTTTCATATGAAGATGGCGATTTCACTAATGTATATGCGAATCTATCTCAAGCATCCACACACTACCCTTAGAAAAGGTAATTTTGCATCTCAGCTTCAAACCATCATAACTAAGGATGCATTGAACCCTAAAAACCCAATACCACACCTAATCTCATTTATATCTCTATCTCATGAAAATTAGATGACAAATCATCCATGGTCTAGCTTATTTTTTCACTTCTTAGTCTCAAATCAAGCCACAAATCATGAAAATATTGGCTAAATACCCACAAGCATTAAGACTAAATGAAATACTCAACACATATGTGAAAATAATACATCAATCAATAGAAATTAAGCAAAATCCATACATTCATGTCTTTGGCCAAATCACAATCCTAAGTAAACAAACTAAAACATCTTTAAAGGAAATACAACTTCCAAAAGAAAGGAAAACAAAGTGGGAAAGAGGGAATAAACAAATCTGAGTGAAAACCCACCCTATTCCTTATTTCCTCATTCTTAGCCTTTTCTCTCTAAGAAGATGCAATGCTAAGGAATTCTAGAAGAGCATCCATGTAGCGGGATCCATCATGACTCCCCTCACCAGCTGTTATGGCACCTGGCATTGCCCTCGAACTTCACCCGAACAACCTAACTAAAAAACCAAAGCACCTACCTATGAAATTAACCCATCTTCTATCCCATGTAGAGAGTAGTGAAGCCACTGACTCCCAGTCAGTTGGCTTAGGGCATTGGGCTTTGAAAGGCCCCTTGGACTGTTCTCAGAATTCCGATTTAGTCAACTCACTTTATTCTTTTTTTCCTTTTTCTCTTGTCTTTTCTTTTTAATTTTGCATATGTGGAGCACATTGGCCCTCTTTTGAAGGTGTCTCATTAGTATAAAAGTCAAGTCATCTTTAAAGAACATATCATTTAGAAGAAGAGATGGTTCCAAATCATATGAAGGAGATCAAGTGTGTGTGTGGTTAGAGTTCCATTAAGAAATGATTTCTTGAGAGACAAAGTGGCTATTTAAGCCAAGTCTCCCACAACCACTAGATACCACAAGTCCTAGATCAAAAAAATGCAAAGTTATCCCAATTTTGACTAAGGAAATAATGCAAAATACCAATGCGATTCTCAAATCAAGCATTTGGCACCAAGTCTACCTCAGCAGACCAAAAACAACTAAACAAACAAAAAACACCAAAGCTTCTTGAATGTTGAAGTTGGCAATGACTTCATGAATAAGTCTACTAGATTATCACTTGAGCGTATTTGTTGAACATCAATTTCACCACTCTTCTTGAGTTCAAGTGTATAAAAGAACTTTAGAGAAATGTGTTTAGTTCCATCTCTTTTGATATAACATCCTTTAATATGTGCAATGCATGCAGCATTATCTTCAACTAATGTTGTCGGACTATCTTTTATAGAGGGGAGTCTGCATGATTCTTATATATGTTTAATCATCAATCTTATCCATATACATTCACGACTTGCTTCGTGAATTGCTATAATCTCTGAATGATTCAATGATGTTGCCACTATTGTCTACTTGAAATATCTCCATTAAATAACAGTTCCATTACAATTAAACACATACCTTGTTTATGAATTAGCTTTATGTGGATATGAAAGGTATCCTACATCAGCATATTCAAGCAATTGTTGCTTGGATTCATTTGAGTAAAATAGAGCCATATTAGTTGTTCCTTGGGGGTGACACAATATATCCTTGATATCATTCCAATGTCTTTAAGTTGAAGTGAAATTGTAACTGGCTAATAAATTGATAGAAAAAGTAATATCTGGGTGAGTACAATTAGCAAGATACATAAGTACATCAATGACCCTAAGATATGATACTTTAGGACTAGGTAATTCTTTACCCTATTCACAAGGACGAAATGGGTCATTTTTCACGTCAAGTGAATAGACAACCATTGGTGAACTTAAAAGGTGTGCTATATCCATATAAAAGCGCTTTAAGATTTTCTTAGTATATGCCAATTGGTGAACCAAAACTCTAATAGGGAAATGCTTGATCTACAAGCCAGGACAAAATTTTGTTTTCCCAATATCTTTCATCTCAAATTCTTTTTTCAAACATCTTATGATCTCATTATTTTTCATTGTGTTTTCATACAAATACCCATTTGTACTCAATAGGCTTTGCACCTTTAGGTGTTTGACTAAAGTACAAAAACTGCTTCATTAACGAAGTTTAATTCCACCTACATAGCTTCTTTCCATTTGACCAATCAATTCTATTTCGACATTCTTCCACATTTTGTGGTTCGGGATCCTCGTCATTTCTTATGATGTCTAAAGCCACTTGGAAAGTAAAAATATTATTGATAAAAATATTATTTTGATCTCATTTATATCTCATGTGCACATAAGTAATTAAGATATTCAGGTACCTATGCCTCTTCAGGTTTAAACCTCTTCAAGGGTCTCTTATTCATTGTAGGCCTCGATAGGGCTTCTTTTTCACCATATGCCTCTATCGGGTCTTTTCGCTCACCATTCATCTATCTGGGCCTTTTTAGTTTTATATTGCTCCCCTTAGTGGCCTTTCGTTGTAGATGCATTCCAAGTAATTTCTCGTCGCTCTTTTAAAACCAACTTTTCTCCCCTTAATGGTGGGAATACATTCTTAATAAAATGATAATCCGAAAGGGGAGTTGTGAAAACATCTCTTGTTTAGGATTCAAGATATCTTATGATAGACGGAGAATCAAAACCTACATAAATCCCCAATCTTCATTGGGGACCCATTTTAGTGCCTTGTGTAAGTGCAATTGGTACATACATTGCACAACCAAAGATTCGTAAGTGAGAAATATTTGGTTGTTTTCCTAGTACAAGTTGTGAAGGGGAGTATTCATGGTAAGTTATTAGTTGAATACGAACCAAGCTTGTAGCATGCATAATAGCATGTCTCAAAGTGCAAGTCGGCCAGCTTGATTTTCATCTACCAAGCTATTAATCAAGACGCTGATAAGGACTATGCTAAACCGTTGGTGTGGAGTATGAGCAACAAATGCTCAACATTTATTCAACCGACATGCAATAGTCAATAAAGGTTTAGGGACATAAAACATCATTGTTAAGTTTGATAGTCTTAATTTAATAATTAGGAAACTGGGCTCATAATTTGATCATTTGTACAAGAAGTCTAGCAAATACAACATTTTTGTGTTGAAAAAAGATAAACATGTGACCACCTCGTAGAGACATCTATTAAGACCATAAAGTAACGGAAAGTTCCACATGGTTGATGGATATGTTCACATATGTCCTCGTGTATTCTTCCCAAAAAGACTGGTGACTCAGATGTGACTTCTCATAATGGTCAATCGACTATCAATTTACCTCGTGAGCAAGTAAGCATGGTATTCATTGGGAAAGAATCTTCTAGTTCTTAGTGGATAACGCCCATTCCCTACCGGTGTGAGAGGGACGTTAAGCACTAAACCGAGACTTTTAACCCGATTTGACATTAGTGAGCCCGTTTCTATCATAAATTCATAAAAAACTGTAAAACTACCACCGTAGTGGTGTTTCAATTGTCCTTTACATATATTGGAGTCCCGTTTACTTGTACTTACACAAGTTCCAATATTACAAAATTTTACATTTACATTTCAAAAACACATTCATGGACTTACATCGAAAAGCATTCTAATGCCGGTGGTTGGCCCTAGCGACGGAATGTCTCTCGACGACCTCTCTTCGCATCTACACGATTAAACACCCTACTAAGCCGATAGCGAGTGGAAAAACAAATAACATATGACCACATGTAAAGTGGGTCCTCACTCATGCGATACCTATAACATAATCTCATATTGAGTTTTCACATCTCCCGCAAGAGGTACATAAATATAAATCTGGTAATAGAAAGTACCCATAGTACACCACGTAACATAATCAATTATTTTTATTTCATATCATTCATGTAATAAATATAAGTATTTGTTCCATCGACCTGGTAATAATGAATGGTATACATAAAGACAATGTGCACCCGGGCGTATGGTCCAAAGATCAATAGAGGCGCTGAAGCACAAGACATGCCCGCCCACGAATAGAGATGTCGTAGCGACTATGCAGAGTGTCATAGCACTGAATGTGTGAGTGTCAAGCACTAAACAGAGTGTTGAATCAAAGAGTTGTTAGGACCAAATTTTTCGACACGACTAGCAAAGACTAACTAAAGTCCCCGACGATGGCACCAAAAACTTGTTGAGAACCAAATGATGTATATATATGAAAATATGGCCAAGGGAGTGAAGGTGGTAAATACTCAAAAACTGATTTGAAACAAAAGTAAGCGTACTCAAAAACTGAAATGAAAAGCATTACCAACACTCATCCACTTTCCGCAAGTGCATGGGTCATACAAGTAATAATGTTGACTCTAGGAGTTCGAATATCGTACCCACGAGGATTAGAGGTTCTCTCTATTGAATTTGAGCACCTGACATAAAGGGCTCTTCATTATTTAGGTGACCAAATTGGATGTGAAATAAAATCAATTTAACTAAAATAAAAACTGATTTAAATCTAATCAACTAATTCTAAAATTTATCAAGTAAACAACTACTAAAGTCTAAAAGGTATGAAGAGAGGCAATAGGGATGGCGATAATCATTTAACAATCAATTTGCATTTCCTTGAAAGCGCAACATTTGTGAGTTGAATGCTGGATTTGTCAAAGAGCAAATGTAGTATAGCTTGGATTCCTCCATACACTATACATTTCACTAATTAGAGAATCACGTTCCTTCCAGATACATGGGTCTAATCAGTTACTTGTAGAATATAATCATCTTTCTAAGAATTGAGTATTTTTCCTTTTCAGTACTTCACACCATTTTCTTAGGACTGAAGACCGCTTGGCCCTATAAACAAGATAATGCAAGCCTTCTCCAATGTAATTGATACCTCAGACATCAAATCTAATAAAGTTCTCTCTCTCCTTGATTAGATCTATGCTAACATGGGATCGAGGTCATTTTATCAAATTGAGGTGAGACCTTTAAACATTAAACTGATACATTATCTAATTATCCCCACAACAAGAGTAAATAGTGATCTATCAAAGTAATCTTCGAGTTCGTTTCATAATATTAATCTTAACATACCCCCAAGTTACTACTCTTACTTTCGTGAATTCCATATCCTGTGTCACTTAGAGGGACCTTTAGAAATCTGAGCAGCGATATGCTCTTTTCATGTATAAGCTACTAATAATCGAACAACTAATTTATAAGGAACAAGTACCAATTATATAAATTTAGTCTTCTTCAAACCCACAAAATAATTGAGAATCGCAAATCTAAATGCTTAACAATTAATCCCTACCCTGGGAGGGTGTTTAATGTTCCATTATCGAATTCCAATCATCACCCAATCAAACAACAAGTAAGAAAATGAAGAAAGAAATCAAGAGACCAGAGTGAGAGAAAAAACTGCATTTTAGTTTCAATCTTTGTCCGAATCAAGAATGAAATCTAAATCTATGACATACAACACCGAATCTCTTTAATACAAATAAAAATATGCTCTAAAACTACTCTAAGATCTACTAAAAATCAAAATATGCAACAAAACTAAAAAAAATGGGCAATTTAGAGAGAGAAACCCGATGAGAGGTGTTCTCCCACCTCCCCGTTGCCTTAAAACCTAAAAAAAAAAGAGTATTTATAGTCCTATGGTGAAATGGGCTTGAAAACGTCAAAATAGCGCTGGGGCTCTCGTCGCCCAAAGATCACTGCCGCGACATAAAGAAAACTTTGTCGCGACATAAAAACTTTGTTGCAATAGAAAAACTTTTGTTGTAACAGAGTGTAAACTTTGTCACACAAAGCTGGAAAAACTTTATCGCGACAAAAACTTTGCTGCGCATTTAAAAAACTGGCCGCGACATATAAAACTTAAGGCGACAAAATTTGCGCCCGCTTGTCTTTGGCTTTATCGGGACAAAGTTTGTCTTCTAGTTTTGTCATGACATAATCTGGGTTTGTCGTGACAAAGTTTCGAGCTTAGTTGCTGGCTTTGTCACGACAAAATCTGGAAATGTCACAACATAGTGTTCAACAGCTTATTTTTCTTCTCCAACTTGTTAAGGCCATAACTTCTTCATTTTAACTCGGATTTAGGCGTGTGAGGTGTCGTTGGAAAGATATTTGAATGTAAATTGTAACCATAGTGGAGTTGAGCCATTTGATTCTCCAGATGATACATAAAAATTTATCTTCCCAATGACGCACTGTGAGACATTCGGTTAACTCTCTTTTTGGAACTATGTTGCATATTTTCTTACTAGATCACTTGCTTTCCATCAAAAATCTTGAAAAACTAAGTTTAGAGGAAATGTTATGAGTTTTACATGAATATGGATATAAAATACTCAAAATTGCATGTGAAATGAACTCAAAACATAGATGAGTTTTACACCCATCAAGAGTGTCGAAACACTAATCAGAGGTGTCTATTCATTCACTTCTGGGCCTACAAATATACAATTATGTGTGTTTCAGAGCTTGTTATATTATTCTTACTCACATTCTTGTATTTGGATAACACACGCAATTGAGGGGCAAGAAAACAAAATTTGCCCATAAACAGGTTCTCCAAGGCGACGAGGTTTAGAACTTTTCAAATATAACTTGTATAAAGGTACGGACCTTTTCATTCACCTGTTAGGATCCTACATTAATCTAATTGATGGTTTCTAGAATTAATAGAAGACAAAAACAAAAATAGGACTTTAGGGTTCTCCTAGCGTAAAGGACCCGCCTAGGTGAGGACCTATGCCAAAGCTGAAAGCAACCCATGCCGAGGCATAGCATGGGATCGCAAATTCGGGGGCTTCGTTAACCTGGGACGGTATTAGCAGGCCATTCGACCGGGATGATTTCCAACCAAAACAAAACCAAATCAAAACAAACCTCGTGTAACACCCCTTTTGCGGTCCGACCTGATTGGCGGGTCCAAATTGGATCCGGGATGCTCTGATACCATTCATATCACTTTATCAAAATCATTTATCAAAAACACGCGGAAACGTTACATTCGCTTCTTCTGGCATAAAAGCCCTTCAAATATGCTAGCTGCTTTTAAAGGGTAGCTCCATTAACATTACATTTATACAAAAGTACAATTACTACAAAGGCATATCAAGCCTTTTCAAAATGATTAACAAATTAGATGTTCGTGAGTTCAAATTGTTTTACAAAATCAATGTTTAAAAAATGGAGAGATAGCATATGCTCCGGAGCATACCCGCAAATCTATCTCTATGACTCGATGCTCCCCTCGATTCGCCTTCGCTCCTGCTCAATCGCATTCACGATAGATAACACTACACGCTAAGCATTTTCATGCTTAGTGGTTCTATACAATTCTATTCTTCTAGTTCAATTTAAGTCAAATCATACAATTTTATTAAACAAAACTTTCAAATCTTTTTGGATGATCAATGTCAATACAATACATGTAATTATTTCATATACAATCATTTATGGTTAATTGATTATTCCAAATATACACTTTCATATGCAATAAATCATTTATAACCAAATCATGCATTTCACAATGCTCTATTCATTTCAATTTGCAATCATGCTTTTCAATTCCAATATGTCAACAATCTCAAAGTCAATTTAGTCGGTGTTTTTAATCAATTTAACCCATGTTTTCTGGGTGAGGATAGATATTAGAATCACTAGCATGGTCCCGCTGGGTCAGAGAGAAGGGCAGTATAAAAAAAACATTTGTTTTATAACACAGTTCAGTCCCATTGGGCTATTGACTAGTTATTAAAAATCAATTCATGAACACTACCGATACTGTCCCACTAGGCTACTGATCGAAGTGACACATCAATATGTTTGTTCGCAGTACTGCTAATTTGACCCTTATTGGTATACCAATCTATCCTTAATTCAAATTAAACGGTTAACATTCAATTATACGCCAAACTTTAGAGAGCAAAAATATAGTACAATATGTACATTTGTATAACACCATTTTCAATACTCATGCAATTTCTATATGCAATATTTCAACTAATTACCTCAAATCAATTAAAACAAATCAATATGCTTTTCTTATACATTTAGAACAAACATTTCAAATCTTGAAACGAGAATAGGAGAAGATAAAACAAACCAATCTATCTCTTTCTTTTTGCCTTGCCTTTAATCTCTGTCCTAGGTTAGGTGATCCTCACTGGCCCTTAGCAAATCACACACATCACATTTAGTAAACTAGCACTACTCACACTTAATGAATATTGGCGAGGTACGATATGTTTTTCATTTAGTTTTGTCCTTATTTGAACCCCCATTAATTATTTATTAGGGTCCTTAAACTATCGTTGTACGAATACGAGGTATTCGGAAACAAAAAAAATCCAAAAAATTGCTCGTGAACAAGAGGCTACGTCGTCATACAAAGAATGCTAAGGGCCGTGGGCATACCCGAGGGGTGCCATTTTGGCACCTCGGGGTTCACAAAGAGCAGGTACCCCACGCCCGCTTAGGCCCACGCCGCACGTGTTCTAACTGCGGGCCACGCCAGAGCCTCGATAATGCCCAAAATTTCCAGTTTTTGTACTTTTGCGATTTTTCTCCAAAATCCCAAAACAAAACATATGAATCACTCCCAATAACATCCTAATATCATCCTAAACCAACCATGAGCAAAACCGTCAGATAGATGATTTAGGTTTCTGGAACTCAAACATCAAATACAACTTTCTAGTGGTTTAGGTTCGCACTAATCTCTTCTCCTTTGAAGCCCTAGCTTTCTTCTTTCTTCTTGATCACTTATGCACCATAAATGGGAAGATCTCCCACCAAAATCACTTCTTTCCAAAACCCTAGCTTTCTCCTCTCACTCTTTCTCTGTCACCATTTTTGCCTAAATGTGAGCATTCTAAGACTAAATGTGGTCTAATATCACTTATCCATTATAAGACCATGTTTGGCTTCCTCATTAAATCCCATTTTCCATTTTTCTCGCTTAAAGCTTACTAGTCTCCTTATTTGCACATTCACTTATCATTTATTTCACATTAGCATTTAAGCTTATCATTTGACCCTTAGGTCCTTATTTTACAAATTTATGTTTTTGTCCTTTTTACACTTAGGTTATTTCCGGGTTCAATCACTTAATCACTTAGTACATCACATTCAATCATATCATTTGCAATCGACATTTAGTAATTCTTAATCATATAACATTTAACAAATTCCTAAAACCCAAGTTTGGTCTCTATTTATACCGAATATATAATATAATTATTATAAAAATTTTAGGGTATTTTTGGGCGTTACACCTCGAAACCAACTTAAACCAACCAAAAACACCTTTATAATGAGAATTAGGGTTTTCCTAACCCACACATGAAAAAAGAAAGGAGTTAGGATAGTTTCCTAACTAACAAATGGAAGAGTTCCATACAAAAGTTTCATACCTTGATCTTGAACACTTTAACCTAGCTTCCCTTTTTCTTCTCTTCTTCCTTCCTTCTCACTTGAACAAGAAGAACCCCCCAAATGGCTTCTTCTTCTCCCCAAAACTGGATGCCCTAAGTCCCTCTAAAGCCAAAATGAGAACTCCTCTCATTCCAAGACCAATTTTGGTCTTATCCCTCATTTGGCTTAATTTTTAGCCCTTTCATTTTAGTCCTTCTTCTTTATCCCATTTGCAAATCAAATTATCCAAATTCCTACAATAGTATATAATCTTTTAACTTATGTCATTTGAGTCCTTAATTTGACAATTACCATTTTACCCTTATTCCCCCTTAGCACTTAAATTTCTAAAAAATACAATTTTGACTTTTATTATATCATTAAACTGTAATAAACTACTAGGGTATAATTTAGGGTGTTACAGGATGCCCATGTGAGTGTTCTATGATTCTCTGCATCATTGAAGACCTAAGGTGTCCCAACCTATCATGCCAAAGAACAAAAGTCTTTGGGTCATTGAACTTCTCGTTCACGACAACATATGACTTGATAGACTCTTTATAGTTGAATGGATATAAATCTAAAGGAGAAGTTTATTTTCAACAATAAGTTCTTGTAGCTAGAAACATTAGAGGTAATGTAAAGACATTTTGTATCACTTTTATTCATGGTTTTAATGTGATATCCATTTATGTGGATATCTTTAAAGCTAAGCAAATTCCTTGTAGATTTGATAGAATATAATGCATCATTGATATGGAATATAGTTCCATTTTGTAACCTTATGTTTGCTTTTCAAAGCCTTTAATTAATTTTAGAGTACTAGATATGGTAGATTTAATGACATTTTTAAGTTAAATGCTCAAAATCTAAGGCATCTTTTTTCTCGAAGAGTCGGTGGTTTATGGTTACACAAATAACAAGACATATATCACCCTCATTCATCTTGAGATCAATAACACATGGATATCAGATACAATAAATATAAAAGAAATAAATAATATGAATAGAAATATATGTAAAATCAAAATGATGTTTTATTTAATTTTGATATAAAATACATCATTCAAATAGAGCATTTTCATCATTCATCAAGCATAATTTCGTTTTTTCAATTAGGACTCAAGAAATCAATAATATCATAGTAAGTTAAGTCTCATTCCATTTCCACTAGTAAAGTTCATTTTTATCTTTTCTTCCTTTCTTTAATTGATGCTCAATAGAGATCACAAATGTTTCGCGCACGATAGGTATGCAACTAATGCCCTTTCATACCACATCTATGAAAATTATTCTTGTGGCCCTCATGCCAGATTTTCAGATATACTTTCTTTTTTCTTGTTTCACCTTGATATTATTCCACTTTTGGTGGTTTCGTGAGGCTTTCCTTTTTGGCAATTGAATGATTACTACTATGAGTACTATGGCATCGAAAATTCTTCCTACGACCATGTCCTCATCCACGTCCACGTGTTTGGGACGATATCGCATTCACTTCAAGGAATGGTTCATATCTAGTTAGACATGACTGATGGTTTCTCATTAAAAGCTCATTATTTTGCTCAGTAATAGGAAGAGATGATATCAATTTGTAAATCTATGCTCTCGATACTGTTGCTACATGAACACATTCGAGGCATGAAATGTGGTGAACATTTTTTCTAACATGTCTTTTTCTATGACTTTTCTCCGCGCACAAATTTTCAATTGCGCCGATTTAAACACTACGTAGTTATATTCACCTCACCGTTTTGAAATCTCAGAACTTTAAAGATCAAGTCACATCAAGCTTCGGGAGAATCACGCTTTCTGCAATACTGGGTCATATCTTCTCTTCAACTCATTCCATGTAGAAATGGTAGCGTCCTTATTAAAAGGTATTCACTTTTTAAATCCTCATGGAGATGGTGCCGAAGGAAAATCAGCATTTTGCACGATCCTACAGGGATGCTTGATTTCCTTCTTTGATGATAGCTTCAAGATTCATTGCATGAAGATGTATTTTAGCAACAAAGATCCAAGATAGGTAGTTCTTTCCGGTAATGTCAAGTGTCACAAACTCAAGTTTTGTGATATTTGACACTACCAACAATCTTTGATATAAGATAAAATATTAGAATTGATTTCGACAAATAGCAACATCGATTTTGACTTATAAGCAAAACCAAATATAATAATAAATATGCAAAATTGAAATAACTTCAAGATAAGGTTAAAGAATTACCTTCAGAGCAAACTCATGCTGATAACGTGCTATGAAAATATTATAAAATGCAAACTTTAAGCAAATTTTTTTTTTTATTATTCTCTTTGTATATGCAAAAAGATAATGGAAAAGAGAGACTTGATAAATGAGAAGAGAGAGAGAGACAAGAGAGACAGAGACAACATCCCACCCATATCACTCCAAGTGTTGGAGGGTGTCTTTTATAGACTTACAAATGCCTTCATTACTCATCTTAATGAAGAGAATAATAAAGGGTATTATGATGTGTCATGAATGTGACCATTTACAATAGCAAATGCATGTGGTCATTATTAATGACTTTCATTTACAACATCCCAATTTTTGGTACATGAAAATTATTAATATTTGTTAAATATAGTAATTATCATTACTTTGCATTTTAACAGCGATAATTACCATGATTACATATCTTTTCTAGGACCCAAAATCCCAACTTTCAAAAAACATTAGTTTAAGAAATATGGAATACAAATGTTATTTTGATTTGCTTATGATAGCTAAATTATAATTTGGTAATAATTATTATATTGTGCCAAAAGGTAAATAACATGAATAATGTTTATAATCATTATTTAGTTGCAATTTTATTTATTCTTAATTGAGAAAAATAAAATAATAATAAAATATGGCTTGGCTGTTTTTACATCAAATATATAGTTAGTTAAGAAATAACAAATAGTGGATCCTAATATTTTTGTTTGAATATTAGATCCTAATATTAAAGTAATGAGGCTGTCAATACATATATATATATATATATATATATATATATATATATATATATATATATATATATATATTAATTAATTAATTAATTAAAGTAATGAGAAGTTACATATATATATATATATATATATATATAATTAATTAATTAATTAAAGTAATGAGAAGTAGATAAATAGGATTCTGATCTTTCTTGAAGGAAGGCAAAGCTGATTGGTTAATAAGCAGAGGTCACACCACAAATAGGCTTCCTTACCCCTGAACCTCTGCTTCTTTTTATCTTTGTTTGTTTCTTCCTATAAATACTCTTCAGTTCACTGCCTCGGTTTTTTCTCTCAATAATCAATAACGATTTCTGCCCACAAAGGACGCCGAGGTTCTTTTCTTCAGATCTCATATCTCTTAATTTTATTTCCAATTCTTGAATTTTCTAGTGGCAGTAGAATTGATACAATATTTTTCCAGTATTCTGTCGCGTGATTGTGAATTCGTGTTTCCGTTTGGTATTTTTGCTGTGTGTTCTTGTGCATCCGGGTTCAGATCGCTTGATTTTTTCTTTATGACCCTTTGATTTTGTTAATGCATGTGTCCTCACTGCCGGGCAGACTGTAAACTGGGGTTGTTGTTTGTTTGTGAGGAATTAGGGTTGGGGTTTCGAAGAATGAGGGAAATTAGGAATTGGTTACTAAAGGGTTTATTTTCCTTTGATTTTCTGCCGGGATTGCCGTTAGGGGATAGATCTCAATTAGTTTAGTTGGGAGGTGGATCAATGTGTTTGATCATAATGTCTAATGTTCAGTTGGATTCCGTCCAACTCCATGAAAGTTCCCTTGGATTTCTGGTTTTCCGGAATTTTATTATTGTATGATACTTTTTGGACGAAAGTATTTGAAACCCTGCAGTAGAGACAATTAGTGAGTTTTTTACTGCATCCCTCAGTATATCTGGGAATCATAGAATTAGTATGGCTGAGAATTAACATTATATTATTTTGTTTGGGTTTTACCCTGGGATGTTGGGAGGTGGGATATTGTTGTTGTCAACCACTATGTGTTGGGCTACCTGGATCAATGTGTTTGATCATATCATCTTAACTCCAAACGATAATTTTGATAGTTGTCAAATTTTCTTCATATGTTAAACTGATCATCTATATGATATCTAGATTTGATTTATTTTTACTCTTTAATTAGGTGCTTTTTTTGTTTTAAAAAAAAAAGAACTATATATCTTTTGATGATTCTTTTCCCTGTACCTGCATCTGAAAAAATGAAATTCAATTTTAATTGAACAATTTGGTGAAATTATGTTCAAAGATCTGGAATAAAATTCCGGAGAATTGTTGGCCAGGGATAAATATGAAGATTATATTATTTTATTTTAGTTTTGGGGCTGCCACTGGAAGTTCTTTTTCATCAATCAACTAAAATAATATGTTTAGTTTATGGAATTTTTCTGGTTTTATTTCTTGGGAACTTTGAAGATATTAAAATCTGAGGGGCACATCAAAGAAAAAAATGAAAAAGAAAAGGAAAATTGTTTTTGCGGTTGATTTCACAATATCAAAGACTAGCTCAGCAGCTGCAAAAATAGTTGCTTCAATGAGAGTACACACATGTTGTTTTGCAGACACATTTACTGAATTGAGGTAGAGGCTGAGGCAGATAAAGCCTAAGGGTTACATGCCTGCCCATCTTGTGCTCTCTTCAATTGCTATTGATAGAGAAGTTTGGGCATGGATAGATTAGTTGAGGGAGAGAGTTATTGTTGGAATCCAGTATTCTCAAGACAAATTAATGATTGAGAGTGAAGTGATGTGGAAGGGCTCTTTAGAAGACCATAAGGGTATGAGATTAGAAAGGAAGTAGAAGATGTCATGGTTTGGTGGTTGGCTAAGGAAGGCACCTTTTTGATTAAATCTTTCTATTTCTCATTAGCAAGTTGTCATTCAAAAGGATTCCCTCACAAATCTGGTTTGGAACCCTTGGGTGTCAATAAAAGTCAGCTTCTTTGCTTGGGAAGCAGTTTGGGATTTTTTTTTTTACTTTGGATTAGCTAAAAAAGAGGGGTTGGAATACTCGTGATAGATGTTATTTTGTGTAAGGTTGAGGAGGATCTAGTAAATCACATTCTTCTTCATTGTCCTTAGGCAAGTATAGGATGACACCTTATTTTAACTATTTTTTATGTTCAATAGATGAAGCTGTTTTCATTTAGAGATGCTCTCCTTAGTTGGTAGGGCACTTTTGTTGGGAAGAAGAGGAGGAAGGCTTGGAATGCAGTGTTGTTGTGCTCATTATGCTCCTTATGGAAGGAGAGAGAGTTTAGTGTCATAGTAATTCATTTTTGTAAAAAAAAATTACTTGAGTAGTCTTCTTTTCGAAATAATCACCTAACTAATCTTCCACCTTTTTTGAAAACCGCATTCACCAAATATGGTTTTAAAAATTACTTTAAAACCGCATTTACTAACTGCGGTTTTAAGGTAATTTTTAAAACCGTATTTGGTGAATGCGGTTTTCGAAGCATGTGGAAGACTAGTTTGATGATTATTTTGAAAAGAAGACTACTCATGTAATTTTCTTAAAAAAATGAATTACTTTAACACCAAACTCAAGGAGATACACCAAAGAGCCTTTGAAGATTTTGAGCTACTTAGAACGCCTTTTTTTTATCCTTCATGTATATGTTTTTGGAGCGGGTTAGTTTATGTAATCGGGCTCGTGGCTTGATTTTGCATGCTTGATTTTATAGAGGTTAAGAAATAAGTAGAGGGTGTTGTTTTTTGTCTGATTCTTCTTTTCCTCGTATACCCGTGTATATGTTCTTCTCTTAATACAATTGTATTTACTTATCCAAAAAACAAAAAGATTCAGCTGATGGGGGCTTCAAATGCTTTAGTACTCTAGTGCTAAGCTATTGTCAAAGCAATTACTTTGTCATTCAATTAAAATTCTGAAGTGCAAGTATGCTTGGTGTGGTGAGATAAATGGAATGCCAATTTCTTTAAGATATGCTGTTTGGACTGAATAATTGGAATAAGAACTCACAGAGCCATCAAAGAGTTCTTAAGCGTCCATTAATGGAATTCTATTATGATTATGCCAGCAGCATGGAAAACCTAAAGTTGCTATCACGAGGACTAAGATCAAATACCCAACAAGGAGTCCTGCAACTTTTTTTACCCCCCCTTCCAGCAGATTTTATCCCCTTTTGGACTGACTTTTTCAGTCTGCAAAACAGCCAAGAGGTTCCCTACCATACTCAGCTCCCAATCGTTAAAACCTATAACAAACCTGAGATTCCAGCTCCATTGGTCATTCGTTTGATCCCACATTTTAGCCACTGTTTCTTGTTTGTTTACTGCTAACTCAAAAGGATAGGGAAAGAATGGCTTTAAGGCTGAAGAGCCACACCAGTGATCAAACCAAAATCTAACTCTAGTGCCTCAGCCAATTCTGAATTTCCAATTTTCTGTGTGGATTAATCAGTTGTGCTCTAACTTTTAGATTCTTCTTAGAAAAGTAAGAGAAAATAACTTACCTTCTGTATTGAGAGTTCTAAATGGAGAAAGAGTGAGTCCTCTTAGTTTATTACTATTCGACCTATATTTTTAACTAATTACTACTCATAGGTTTTGAAGGCACACTTTAAGCTCAAGTTGGAACCACTCTCTAGTTATAGCTTCTCCCTTGTAAAAAACAGACATCTTATTTAAGGGGCGCACCTTATAGGATTTCTTGTTTTCTTTTCAATTACTTTTTTTTCTTAAATATTGGTATTTATAATTTCATTATTTTTATTGAGGATTTCTTTTAAATATTTGGAATCTTAGCTTGTTTCTATTAACTGAATTATATTTTCTAAAATTAATATGGACTTAATATCATATTTACTTAGGAGCATGATCGTGTTTTGCTTTGTGCCTACACTATAGCCTATAGGAGACTTTTGCGCAAGCTGCACCTTGCTCCTTCAAAACTATGTTACAACTTGATATTCAAGTTGCATAAAATTTAGAAATTCTTGGTCCTATTGGAGAACAAAGTAACATTTGGTTGCAAGATGATAATGAACTTATGATCATGGCATTAGAATAACGAATCTTACATTCGAAGTTGCTATTGTGATGCTGGTATCAGATGCACCAGAAATGTCATGGCCTAGGCCCATGCCCCTCAAGCCCTAGGTATTCGTATACCTAAACTCTGATACCAAGCTATGACTCTGTCCGATTTTTTTTAAAATTATGGATCCCGGTAAATGGGACATAACAGTGCGGTATCGGGTCATCTGATACCCACAAGTTTTTTACAGGTTGACGGTTGGTCAATGAACCCCTGGGTTTTGGGGCGTCACAGCTAAACAGCTTTCTGATGTATATTCTGGTTGTGGCGAGAAAAAAAGAGCTTGAAAGAATTTAGGTTTCAAAGTTACACTTACACCATACCAAAAAGCTGGCTCAAAGTAATTGCCTTATTTTGAGCTTAATCCTGGCAAATAATGATAATCTGGAAGAAATAAATCAGGACAAGAAAACTGAGAAGAAAATGAAGGAAAAGAAACAGCAGACCTGGTTGAGCACTTAGAACATGAATATATTAGGGTAAACTTAGGAGTTAACGGCTATGGGTTTAGCATCTTTAATGCCTCATTTTTTATGTCTATTCAAATCCTTGTTGCTAGTAATCAGCCATTCACTTTTACTAAGATGCACACCTTTAAGCCAATCATCTGAACACGAACCCAAGCTGCACGTGTATATATAAGAACTCTTGAATAATGATCAATATTATTACAAGCCTTTTTGCTATGTTAGTCATATTTTATCACAATTACTAGGCTCATTTTGCATTTTAACACATATAGGTTTATAACTGTCTTTCTTACCAAATAACAAGGATCATTTTTCTATTTATTAGGTGTTTTTTTTTTATTTTTTGATACGTAGTAAAATTCTTTAAAACAGAAAGAGCCAGAAAAGTGGCGACTCAGGGGAATACAAGAGAACAAACCAGCCCTCACAAAAGCAACCAACAGCCACATCAGTTAAAAACAGCCAGAACAAACAAAAAACTAGTAGACTACAAAGGAATACAGTGAAACAGTCCCAACCCACCGCCCAACGACCAAAAAAAAAAAAACTGAGCAACAACAAAAGGTCATCTTGAACCCCAACCACTTTAATACAGTAGCTAATGAGGGAGGATTTCTTTGATTGTGATGTTTGGTCTCTCGTCCAAAGGAAGTGCGGAAATAACTTTTTCACTTCTGGATGGACAGCTTCACATCATTGAGAACAATCCTATTTCTTGCTTTCCAAATTATCCAAAAAAGGCATAAAGGTGTTGCTTTCCACACCTCCTTCCATTATTCCCCACAAAAGACCCCCCTTCCATTCCTCCAAAGCTTGTCTAGTTGAAGCAGGTAAAACCCAAACCACCCGGAAGATGGAAAAGAGCAACTCCCACAACACCCTTGTCTTGGCACAATGAAGCAAAATATGATCTATGGATTCTTCATTTGCTTGGCACAAGAAACACCTATTTGCAAGGTTTTCCCTCTTCTTTGAAACTGATCAAGGGTTAACACCTTTCCCCAAGCTGCCTCCCATATTTTGAACACTTCTGTTTGGTGCATATATGGTATGCATGTCCCACACCCTTACTTTTGTATCTCTTCTATGAAATGGAAATTTATCCATGTGACACAAGTTCTCTCGAACATTTGGAAAAGAAATCACTATATGGTTTGAGAACAATATCGAGCCCCTCACCTATTGCCAGTTTGACAATTAGCGGACCTTGTTGTCCATTAAATAAAAATTCCATTGATTTTATGGAAACATCAGAAGCTGGGAACCTATAATGGTTTTTCTAATATAAGCCAATAAATGAAATGGTTAAAAAATAGTAGATCGAGTGAAAGAGCCATGATTTTTTTTTTATATATAAAACTGTACCTAATGGCATGCAGAAGGCCTGGACTTCTCATGTTTCGAACACTGCATGTAGCAACTGCCTTTTAATCCTGTTATTATAGCTGTGTGCAAATGAAAAATGCACGATGTCTATATATTGCTGAAGCATTGTTTATTTAAACTCAATTTATCAAGTTGTCATTGTAGTAAAATATATGTTCTTCAATATAGCAAAATAAAAACCCAAAGCCAAGGCCAGATATGGGTTGGAGAAACGATGTGCCTTTTGTAATATTCTGTAAATATACTTCTTTTTTTTCTTTAGAATATTTTATTTCTTTGGGTGTTCTAGCTCTCCTCCATTGAATTTGGGTGTATGAAGATAAAACACTAGCCAATTGTATTTGAGAAAAAAAGAAAAGAAAAGAAAAGAAAGTGAATTCTTTTGGTAGCCATACACATGTGGATTCCCTTTCCTTCTCACCCCCTCTTTTATGGCAACTTGATAGGTGCATTGCATATTCCCTTTTCTATTATTACAGAAACTGACCTTTGATCTTCTTGGTTTAGTGTATGTATAGAAAAATTGCAGGGAGGGTGTAAGAAGAAGAAGGAAGCATCTGAGGGGAAAAGAAAGAAAGAAAGAAAGAAAGTCCAGATATGAGTCTAGCATGTCTTGTGTGCCATGGCGTAGAAAGTCCGTCTCATTCGTTTAGGAGTTACTCTGTGTCGAGTTCGGACAACGAAGGAAGATGCTCTGCGATTGCAAACTGCCTGGCCAGGAGGGCATCTCTTCCAGCCCCACCACCATCAGCATCAGCATCAGCATCAAACTCATCAATCATACGGTCATCCAAAGTGACACCCCACCCATCCTTCCCAAACAGTAGCAGCGGCATTCCAGGGACGCCAAGGCTGGTCCGGAGCTGTGCTGTGAGAAGGGACATTGTGAGGGACTGGAATTTCGAGGAGCAGCTAGTGACGGAGCACTAGCAGTGTTTTTAAAAACCAGACTGAACCGGTTGGACTGTCGATTAGTGACCTTTTCAGTTCTCGTTTGATCATGGTTCGACCATCGGTTCGATGGCCCCTAAACTGTGAACTGGTAACTTTTTCGATTCAGTCATCGATTCGGTTTTTAAAACGTTGAGCACTAGTTTCCCAAGATTTGAATTTTAGTAGCAGCAAAAATATCAAAATCAAATATAGCATAGTTAGCTGCTTTCTTTGTATAAGGAGAGTTTGAGCCTCTGTCTCTCTGCATGTGCAAATCCTTCCAGGAACTAGATAAGAATCCATTGTGAGACTTTTTGTTCATATTTTGGCTAATCTCATTCTCTTCCCCCAATATCTGCTGCCCGGATGCTTTCATTGCCTCTCACTCCACTTTCTTTGTTTTGGATTCCATTTTCTATGATTCCTGCCACCATTTTCCCGTTGATTTTGCTGCATCACTTCCCAATTATTCAATTTTATTTTCCTTTTTTCTTCCTTTTTTCTTCCTTTTTTTAGAGGAAAACAAATAATATATATATATTTTTTAATTTCATCTTGTAAAAAAATATAAAAGGAAATTATATATAACTAAATTTGATTAGAAATTTTGTTATTTTTAATCATTTAATCTTTGTACAGAAGGTTTTAAATAAATAATTTTTGTTTAAAATAATATATAAAATGATTCATTGATACTGATTCATTATTATGTTTTTGTCATTTGTTCTCTTTTCCAGTCCCTTTTTCATTAGCAGGAGTGGTGATTTTTTTGGCCATTTTTGGCATGAAATCACTATTTTACATTTTTTATATCATTTTCTTTCTCAATAAACTGGTTTTTCTATATAGATATGATTTTTAATTTGTTTTTTCATGATTTTATTGTAGATTTGTTTATGGGCCATGGCAGATTGTTTTAATATTTATTATTGGTTGGCCTTGTTGCGGTATTTACGCTACAGAAGAATTCGCATTTATAAACATATTCGAATATATTAAAACAACAAATCAAATCATACGTCAATATATCAGTAACTCGAGCCGTATTTAGTCATTATAGGACATGGAATATATAAACTGGAAATATTCATTATATTATTAAGAATTTAATTGATATATATATCAATTTGATTATGTATTTGCATTGAATCTATTACTAGTTTGAATCAATAAAATTACATATTTTTAATTTATTTTATTTCTTAAAAATATTTTTAACCAAATATAATATATATTTTTATTTTTAAAAAATTAACTTTGATTTTTATAAATTTTTACATATTTATTGTAAAAAGGAAAATTGTGAACTGGAATAATAGATATGACAGGTGAAGTCCAAAATGGTTATGTATTCCTCAAAACAAACAGAAATGTTTATAGGAACTCACTAAAGAAAGTAGATGGAAGGAAAAGAAAATTAAAAACTCATTAAAAAAACTGAAAAGAGAAGAAAAAAAAAAAACCTATGAATCCACGATGAATTTTTTGTCGGAATTAATTTTGAAGCAAACCAGATTATGCAGGGAAGAAATAAAACCTAATTAACCCAACAAAACTTTTAAAAAAAGACAAAAAAAAAAGAAAAAAAAAAGAATCCATAAATGAAAATGTCTTTGATGGAATCAGTTTTGAACCAATCAAGAATACTCAGCGTCGTCATCTCTATCTCCATCTTGATCTTCAACGTTAGCTGGGGCATAAGAATTCTGCGTTGCATCTCTGATTCCATAGTAAAGGCTAAAAGTATTAATTTTAATGAGAAAATAAAACATAAATTTTTTACATAATTCTATGTATTAAATTCAATTTTATTTCGGCATCTCGAGCCTTTCTCGCATATAAAATCAATCTACCCGTAAAACTCAAATAATATCAATAAATAAAATTAAATCTAATGGTGTAAACCTTAGCTGATATATGCTAATCAACTTTTTATGACTAAACCCTTCTATGCATATAAAAAAATAAACCGGAGCATATCCTTAACTAAAGGATTAGCTTGTGAGCTGATAAAAAAAACAAAAGAAAAAAAAAGAATACAAAGTAGCATATCCTTTAACCAAAGAATTAGCTCATAAAGTAATGATAGGATCATGAAGGGGAATGAGACTGAAGCCCATCAATTAGTCATCATAGTTGATACCCGACCTTGATATTTGGAGATTGATCATGAAGAAGGTTCAATAGGTAATAAGAGCATCTCCAACAGTGGAGTAAAAAGCTAAATATAGATGCTAAATTAAAAATCGCTCCAAGAATGAAAGAATAACGCGAGCAAAAGTATTACAATAATGGGCTTCACAATATTTGCTCGCATTGCTAGAAACTATTCACTAGCAATGTTGCTTCAAGGACGGTGGTTCCATTCATTCCTCAACAACATAATTTATAAAGAAGTCATATAAATGAATTAAGGCACATGACGAATTACGGCAGAAGCTATGAAATTGGAATAGATGCAGTGATGTATAAAACTTTGGGATGCCACCGGCCGAGATGTTTCATTTAAAATTTTAGCTTAAATCTCTAAAAGCGACTTTTGTTAAAATATAGTTTTCGATGCCTAATTTTTAGATGTGACTCCGCGGGATGCTCTAATAAGGCTATATGATGATTAGGAGAAGCACTATTCTTAGAGGCATTCCCTTATCTAATTCCTTATTGTTAGTGCTTAATATTGTTGTGATATTTTATGAAGAGCATTTTAAATGATGGGAAAAATTATGTTATGGTTTATCAATATGATTCTATTTTAAAAAAAAAGTTTATGAGGAATGGGAGTTCAAGGACAAGTTTAATTTTATTAAAAGTCAATTTATTAATTATTAGTATGGGAAGGAGTTCTTATTCCAAAAATGTAATTTTTAACCGTCGTCGGAAAACCCAAAAAAAGAAAGAAAAAAAGAACCATATATTTTTTAAATAACAAATTTTGAAAGATTTGGGAAAAGGGAAGGAAGTGCATTCAAAATATATATATATATATATATATATATATATATATATATATATATGTGTAATATGTTTAGCATAAAATTAAAATATAAAATTTGAAATTACTATTATTTTAATTTTAATTTATGTTTTGATTTATTTTAAATGTGTTTATTTCAAAATATTAAAAACATAAATTCGTAAAAAAAAATTCTAAAGTATAAAAAATTAATGAAGTTCTAATATTTTATTAAAATATTTATACTTTAGAATTTTTACGAATTTATATTTTTAATATTTTAAAATAAAAACATTCAAAATAAATCAAAATAAAAAAGATAAAAATAAAAATAAAATAAAATCTTTCAAAATCTGTTATTTTAAAAAAATATGTTTCTTTTTCTTTGTTTTTGTTTTTGTTTTTGTAAGGCGATTAAAAGGCTTGAACAAGAACTCCCTACACCGATAACAACCTAATAGAAATTATTTTTTAAATAAGGTAACTTTGCCATATTTTGTAAGATGTTGATGACAAATCATCCTTGAGGACTCATCTATGTAGATGTAGTATTGTGGTTGCTATTATAGGAAGTTTGACTGCCTTAAAAGCATCTACAAAGTAATATATGCATGCAGGTGATAGAGCTGTCTTATGATTTAGTAATTATTTGAAGGAGTCGATAAAGCATTCAACATATGGGACCTATATATGGAATGAGTGGGTCCTAGGAAATAGGAGTTAGTGTTAGTAGTGGGATCATGTTTATTAGTAGTGGGGTCATGTTTGTTAGTAGCGGAGTCATGTTTGCTTAGGACATAGTATTTTATTTAAACGTATTGCAAGTAATGAAAGGGAATAGAGATTTTTGCATCAAAGAAATTTATGGTTTTCTCTTCTTTTTCCTAAAGAGAACAAAATTCTATTTGAGTTTTGACTGGGACCTAACATTGGTATCAGAGCTCGGCACTATGTCCATCAACAAAGAAATAATTGAAAATATGGGGGATAGCTTTGGAGACCTTCAAACCAAATTTGATCGAATGGAAGACCTTCAAACCAAATTCGATCGAATGGAAGTACGAGTCGATGATAAACCTCGAAAATCGAAGTAGTTATTAGTCGAATGTTCGACATCCTGATTAGAAGGCATGAGAGTTCCTAGCACAACCCCAATGCTAGCCGCATAATCGGGCTAAATGGCAAACTTAGGATGAAGTACTTGTTTGTGTGTATGGAAGCTATATCACTAGATGTGGATCCGGAAGTGAAATGTCGCTTTGAATTTGAGAATACTAAAGCGTATCAATGGTAGTTATAAAGAAATATTTCATAAGCCTTTTCGATGTGATCTTCCTACCACCAAGTCCGGTAGATCGAAGAGGCGTGGATCCAAATCAAAAGAAAGCATTGAGGCTGCAGAGCAAAACTATTAAGAATGCTTGGCTGTTGTAAAACCCAGGTAAATTTTTTTAGAAAAAGGGCAAGACGGTAAATTGTCGCTACAGTATAGGCTGCAGACATGAAAATTTCTAGATCTCGGATAACGAAATAGACTTCACCGTTGGATTCGTCTCACGAAATCCAATTACCTAGACAAATTTTGTTGAATTCTGAAACAGTTGGATTTTCACGATATTCGGGCATTGGATGCTTGGTAGACCAAAAAAACAGGATTTTTGAGAAAAATCTTGAAAGTGAAAAAATGAATTAAGTAAAGTTCATTTAAAATAAATTGAACTTGAACCAGGACGAAATAAATTGTTTCGAGACAGAAACAAATACGGACTAGTCGTGGACACGTGGAGCGATGTGAGCCACTCACTTAAACTTAAGTGAGAGAGAGGCTTGGGACAAAAGATCCCATTTTGTTTTTCCTTCTAGAAACCGTGAAAGAGGAGAAAGGGAGAGAAAAGAGAGAACTCAAAGCTTATCTCTTCGATTTATGGAGTTCCATCGGTCGGATTTCGTCAGGCCAAGGCTTAAAGTTCATCGCCTCGACGAGGGCTACGCGTGAGTGCCAAAAATGAGGGATTTCACTGATGATCAAAAGGAGGAGATTTCGGGAAATCAAATTTTTTGGAATTAGGAGGTGTTCTTGAGACCTCCTTTAGTTTTACTAGGCTCAAAGAGGTAGGGATTCTTCCTACTTTGGTTTATTTCCACCCTAAGTGGTTGATTTTGGGGGGAATGTTGTGTAAAGGCCCTAAGGCCTCAATGGGATGAGGCAGAATCAAGCAAAGTCGCTTATGGCTCATTTGTGGGTAGGTTTGGTTGTGGTATTTGGTAAGGACCAAAGATATGAAAAAAAAAAAAAATGATATGTGAGTGGTTAAGGGAAAATTTCCTCGCCAAAAATTCTCAGACCCTTCGTCCTTTAGGGCCATAACTTGGCCTACGGACCTCAAATTGGATGATTTTAGTTGGAGATGAACCCTATGAACAAGAGCTATAAATGTCTAGAAGAGACCGAGGTTTAAATCCAACTCTAAAAACCCTGAAAATTAGTTTTACAGTAAGATATTGATTTTGTCCCCTCTACGGGAGTAGCTCCTGTTGTTTAGACCATATATTAGGTTATATTGATCCAAATGATGTGAATCAAAATCCTAATGAAACTAGGCACCCAGGAGAATAACTTTCATGAAGAAATTATAGTCACATTATGTTTCTATTGTTCCCAAAAATTCGTCCAATTGAAAACACAATACTGCCCTTGGAAACTATTCAGGAGCAGTCCGAAATGTTTTGGCCATATCTCTTAATTTAAAGGTCCAAATTACCTGATTTGTGAGCTTTGGAAACATATGACATAGGTGAACATTTTTTTAGAAGATCACTTTGTCTACGAACCTCGTTTATAGGGTCAAAATTGTAGTTGGAGATGGACTTGGGATGTGCCTGTATTAGAGACCGCTTAGCTTTGCCCTTGAGCCTACTAATAAAGGCTCGCCATTGTTGTGGGCACTCTTATATGCCACATTTTGTCCAAGTTAATTATGTTCATTGCTTGATGTGTGATAGCATGCTTGTTTGTTTTTGATTTGATTCAAGTCATTAATATGTGTGTTCTAAATCTGTTAACATTGTTTGTGAATCTTTAATTAATTATATGCATGTAATATAATTGTCTACTGATACAAGTAAATTGTATGGTTTTATATGGTTCATCGACATTCATTACTTGTGGGATATAAACATTAACATGCAATGAGCTGTTGCGTTAAATCGATTGCAGAGGCATCGCATTTCATGGGTGTGGTGCGTGGTTAGAATCTAACACGCGATTGGTAATTTGGTGGGTGCTCACGACATTGCTGGACCGAGTCTAATAGAGTCGCGTGATTATCATGGAAAGCTTGTGTGGGTAATTGAAGAATTTGGAACCTCCCTCGGGTGAAAGACTGGAGTGGTTTCTTTCTCCTCAGAGCGGTGAAAGTCTAAAAAATTAGGCAGATTAATGCGGCGACGGGTGAGAACTCAGGAAATCTCTTTACCCACAAAAGACCGTGATTTATAAATCAAATGATCATTACAGAGATGACATCAAAAAAAGTTTTGGTTTATAAAAACATGACTTTTGTTTCAGAAAGGATCATTGGATGTAATCCATCAATGACGGTTTATCACACATATCTGTATGGTGGGAGTCGGTAAGAAGACAGGTATGGGTGTAAAGGCTGAGGCATAGTTGCATAGTGAGTCTAATCTGTTCATGTGGCTAATATGTAAATTCCAACTGGGGATTTACATATTTCCTGTTTGAGTTGTGAATGAGTGTGATTATTCAGAGTGAGCATTGCATGTGCATTTGGGTGGAGTGGCAACTGCGGGAGTGCTCTGCGGAAAAACCTCACTGTATCTGGATGACATTTGGTGTAGGAATGCTCTAGTGGGTGGTTCTCATTGGAGCTTGGTGACGCTTGGCTTTGTAATCATTTTTGTAAAATGTTTGGTAAATTCATTTGACATATAATATATTAATGAGTAAATTGAATTCTATGTTATCATAAGAGTTGTAATTTTCTTGGTAAATGGATTAAGTGCGGTCGACATGTTTATATTAGATTTAGTTAGATGTATGATTGTATAATATGGGACATTAGATAGAGCTCCGTATAAAGAGATTTTATAGATATTTGTTAAATTATGGATCCGGAAATGGGATACGATGTGGATTAGGTTACTGATAATCATGTTTTCATCAGTTGATGGGTGATCAGCGAACTTTGGGATTTTGAGGTGTCGTGGTTGCAAGAAAAACTTAGAAAATATAACAAGCATATACGAGAAGCAAAAGGAAGAAACCTAAAGCAAGATCTGTTGTAGAAAATTCTGAATCAAATGGAGGCCACAGTGCAAGGAATATCTATCCCAGATGTGGGCGAAGGGATGAAGAAAGAGATGGTACCGCTATTGAGTTCTGTATATTCTCGGCTTGAACCTTGAGGACAAGGGTTTCTCTTGAAGCAGAGCGTAATGATAGAGTTGTTTTATGATTTAGTAATTGTTTGAAGAGTGTGAAGCATTCAACATATGGATGTCATATGGGATAGATCAGAGTTAGTGTGATGGGATCATATTTGTTTAGTAGTGGGATATATGTTTGGTGTGGTAGACCATAATTTATGGACGTATTTTGTTTATTTAAGCGTATTTTAAGTATGAAAGGGGGAAGAGAGATTTTTGCATCAAGCAAGTTTATGGTTTTACAGTTCTTTTCTATAGGAGGGAATAGTTTCTATTGGCTTTGGCAGGAACTAGCAAACATGATATAAAAGGGTCAAAACCAAATAAAACCAAGTTGAACAATTTTTTTTTTTTTTTGTGTTGCTATACAAGAGATGAATTAAAGAACCCAAGTCAAGATTTAGTTTAGTGTGCTTTTTCTGATAGACAGTTTTTTATACTAAGTGTAGGTTAAAGTTCAAAAGAAATCTATTACTTTACTCATCTTATTTTATAGAAATTTAATTATGTGATAATTGTTATATTTAAATTACAAACTTATAATTATTATGTTTAAGATACTTTAATTTTCTCATTATCAATTATTAATTCTCTAATATTTTATTAATGTTGTGAGTTATTTGAAGAGAATATGAAGTTGTGGGATAGCAAAACCATGGGTCAACATTTCTTTTAATTTATTATATAAGATAAATTAAGGATCATAAAAATACAAAACTCTTTGAGCTTTTGAGAGGACAAGACTATGTTATAATTATACAATTTTACTTTTTGAGGATTTCAGCAAGGGATTATTCTCGGTTCATGGAATTAGATTTTCCACAACCATTTAATTCTAGAAAATCATTATATCTTGGGAAAAGAATATTGATAAACTCACTGTCAAACAAAAAAATTGATAAACTCTATACAAAGATGGTGCATTCTCTTAGGAGAGCATATCTTGATCAAACTTTTTCTAATCCATATAAACCCTTTTTGATTGATATTATCCTTGATTTATTATTATTATTATTCTTATTATTATTATTGTTATTCTTATTATTATTATTGTTATTGTTATTATTGTATTCTCCCTTGGACTAGTGATTTTAATTTGTGGAAGAAGTCTTATTGTTTTTTAATTGTAGTATGATAACATATCTAACATTGCCTTGCATTTTATTTTACTATTTATAAAAGTTTCTTATTTGAAGTAACAAAATTTTAGAACATCGATTCTCTCACCGTTGTTATATTGTCTGTAGGAATAAGGATTTTAATTTTTCTGAAGAAGTCTTATTGTTTTTTAATTGTACTATGGTATTGTATCTAGCATTGCCTTGTATTTTATTTTACTATTTATAAAAGTTTCTTTAAAACCTGGATAAATTTGAACTTTTTCCAAAAAATGATAAAACGGTAAATTGCCACTACTGACAGGACCCGACCCGAATACCCTCCACGGATTCCCCAGGGTGGTCAGCCTGAGTGAAGTTCAGCAGTAGTCCCACAAGGAGAATACGTTGAGCTCACGCTAGGAGAAATAAACACATACATTAGTTTAATATCCCAATTATATAAAGTCCACACATATAATAAGGACCCATAAAGTTCCATCTGAATATCAGAGCATTCTAAAGAGTATTTGAGAATTTAAAGATACAAAGTGAAATGAATAAGTCCAATACAACAAAAAACAGATAGAAAAGCGATAGAGTAATGTTTACTTGTGAAAGAGCGGTGTCGAATCTGCAAAAGCAGGCCTAAAGCTGTCTGGACACAGGGAGCAGATTTTAAAACAATAACGTGAGATAATAAATCTCAGTGAGTGGCATAGTTTATCAGGAAAATAACATTTTTATTTTCGAAAATTTCTTCTCAAAAGCCTTGCTTTCACTCTTTAGGTTCCCAGTTTAGAAACGGCTACAAAACCCGACTTTGCCAAGGCCAGCACTGTGTAATCATGCTCAGCCAGTTTGCCATACAATGTAGAACACTATAATCACGAATTGTACACAACATGGATATTAGTAATAAAAATATATGAAAAGCACCATAACTATAAATTGTTGAAATAGTATACCATGTTCGAGAAATCAACGGTACCATACCATGTATCGTCATATAGAAATTGATGCGAACATGTGGCAACTAATGAACTGTGGTTACGACCCATCAGGCAACTAACAAACCTCGGGTGGGCAGGCCATCACGTGGAAACTAATAAACCTCAAATTGAGCCGGCTATACGTGGCCACTAATAAACCTCAGGGGCGAAGCCCGGCACGTCACGTGTGACTAATAAACCTGAATGAAGCTGACCATGCATTGGCACCTAATAAACCTCAGGAGTGCTTTGCAAAGCGTCGCGTGGCGCCTATGTAAACCTCGGTGAACATCCATCCATGTGTCTGTAATAAACCTCAGGAGTAAGCTCGAAGCATCACGTGGCACTTCAATAAACCTTGAATGAAAACTTAGATATAAGTGTATTAATATAACAGTTCCTTACTCACATGCTGCTTTCCAGCAATAAATAATCAAAATTGTTCCACCCAAATCTCAGATCCCCCTTTTTAAAAAACAATAGTTTGTCACGGTGGTATATAACCTCAGATTGTGCTCAAAATATCAAACACCTGGAGACTCATCGAACTGGTAAAACTTCCAAATAGTTAAAATGTTGACAAAATTCCACATGAAATGATAACTTGTTTTATATGAAATAAAATAATCATATTTGTATGCAATAACCATGTAATTAAGCAGTATATATAAAATATTTAATCTAATAGATATATCAACATAATACCCCCAAATCATTTAAAAACATATAAACCACTCCACAGGTCTCTGGGCAGCAGTCTTGTTCCCATGAGGCTCGTCTCATTTAGAAACGTGGTGCTATAATATAGATAAAATACCACTTAGGCTCAATAATTGAACCAATGACATTGGGATGCCCCGAAGGCCTTAGTATAATTTTGAACTGTGAGCTCCCTAAGTTGACCCCGACAGGCCTAATTACACAGTGTGCCCTATAGACCCGATACTCAAAATTGGGGCTTTTCATGGGCTAATTTCTCAAAGTCAGTTCACTTAATAATTCATAACAACATCCAATTCACTAATCCATCTCAATTTTCCTAACTTGACCTTGTTTCAATTCAGTCAAACTATAGTAATTGCAGTATTAAAAATGGAAAAACTAACCAAACGATGTCAAAATTCACAAACCACATATCAATGGAAGCGAGACAGAACTCATCAGTGCCATTACCTTGGTTCAACAGCCGCTGTGGTAGCCAAAAGAAGAGAAGCTTTCTCGATCAACAGTCGGTAACTTTGAACAGTCATCTTTCAACCGGTGAGGAATCTGCAAAAAGGGACCACAGAAATGAGTTCAGGGGGTCCAAAAATGGTGGGAGGGAGGTATGGGGTGGCCTGAAGTGGCCAAAAATGGTCTGAAAAGTTGGAATTTTCCGGTGACCCACGGTGGCGAAGCGCCGTAGTGTGGCCGATCTTGCAATGGCAGCGTCATTGCCTATTGGCCATGAAAAATTACTGCTTGGATCGTCTGATGTCCCTCCTCCTTTTCGGCGCGTGTTGGGTGGGGCCGAGTGGTACCTCAGCACAGTCGAGCCCCGTGGCGGCTACCATGGGTGTCAAGCTGACCCGACTTGGTGTTCACGATTTTGAAGAGTTTTCCTAGGGTTTTGGGCTCGAAAGGTGTTTTAGGGGCTAGGGTTTCATTTGGCATCAAAGTTATGTTTATATAGAGTAACAGGTGGCTTTGGTAAAACTTGATTTTATTAGCCATTGAAGAAGAAACGCTTAGACCATAAGTAAAGTCTTCTTTATTTGAACTTCTCATAGCCCGTAGCTTTTATCAGTAAATCGGGGTTAACTGATTCATGAGTCTATGAACTCGTGTCAGCCAGAGGCCCTGAAGTAGTGCCTTGATGGCAAAACTATTGTCTCCCGAAAAAAAAAAAAAAAGTCAACTTGACCTATCTTGAGTGTTGGTCAAACTTAGTCAAATGTGTTAAAACTTCATGTTATTATTTGATGCGAATTAATTCAGGCCTCATAAAAAGAAAAATTTGAGTCCACGAAATTCGTACGTGTCATGGAAGAGATGATCACCCAGCTACGCATTGGTCCTCCGGCTCGGGTTGGCCTCCTCGACTAGGTGGTTTCTCCACAGAATCTTCACTAAGGATATTGTCTTTGATGCGAAGCTCCTTCTCTTCTCTACCCGGAATGCACTTGCTTTGGTTTGCTCCTCGTAGGATAAGTCATCCCACCATTTCGACTCGGCGTCTCCGACACGTGTGAGGAATGCGGGGATATACTTGAGACATGGAGATGTGGAAAACATTATGGACTCGAAAGCTCCTCCGTGAGTCTAATCTATAAACCACTTGGACTATCCTCTCAACAATCTCAAAAGGTCCAATGTAGCCAGGGGACTTAGCTTCCTCGCTTCCCAAGCCGTACCACGCCCTTCGAGGAGAGAGCTTGAAAACACTCGATCTTGACACCCAGGCTTCAAGATCTTAAGCATCGCGCAGCTCTTTTGCACATCTTGGTACTTTCGACGGCAGTATAATATTAGCCTTGTCCACGCCGTTTGTACAATCTCAGGCCTAGTAACTTCCTTTATCAGTCTCATTCCAACATAATGGAGTGCGCGTTGTTTCCTGTCTGATACTCATAAGGTGACATCTGATGCTTGAGTGATAGGCGTTGTTATAAGTGAACTCACTTAAAGAGTAGATATTCATTTGTCTCACCCAGATTGCGATGCGCATGACCTCAACGCCCTCTAAGGTCTGAATAGTCCTCCAGGTGCCCATCGATTAGAGGGTGGCAATTTTCAATTTAACACGACACTAGCTCTTTGTGATCTTTTCCAAACCTCGAAATTGAATTGTGGATCTCTATCGGAGATGATCGCGGCATCTATCTGAGAGCTCACTATATGATTCTGAAGAGTTCGCTAGTTTATGAGGGAGAACTTCTCACGAATGGGTGATATGGGGACTTAGTGAGTAAGTCAGCTATTGCAAAATGTCGGTCATGTCTACTACGAGGTTGTGGGAGAGGCTTGAATAAAAATCAGATTGTGATGTTTATTTCCATTACGGAATGGGTAAAAGAGCTACTGAAGTCAGAGAAGGCTTTTGTCTCTCTGCCTTTACTTGTTGACAAACTGACGCGGATACATGCTCGACAGCCTCTCTTTCATCCTGACCACTAATAATATTCCTTCGGCGTGGTACATCTTGATGCTAGGAGTGCACGTAAAGCAGGCCCCATGGAGCTTCCCAAATATTTGCCCTTTTAACACTTGATTTCTTCGGAACACAAAGTCTAGAACCAATCACGAGGCTCCGTCTTCTCCCAATAGCGAAATCCATTTGTTCCCCTTCTTGACCTTCCTTCTCATGCTCATCAAATAGGGATCTTCTAGTTGTGCCTCGAATTTGATCTACAAGTATCGGTCGTAGTTGGAAGCTAGCAAAAAGTGCTTTCACAGCAGCATCCCATTTCAGCACCCGACTCTATAGATTTGACCATCGCGGAGTTGTAGTGCATATAGACGAAGAGTCTGCGGGCTTCCAGCTGGGCGTCTTGCCACTACATTGCACTGGATGGTAATTGATAGTGCGATCATAATCCTTAAAGTAACTCCATCCACCTCCCTTTTGCCTTAAGTTTAACTCTGCAGGTAAACAAATATTTAAGGCTCTTATGGTGCGTAAATATACGGCAGTCGCCCAGTCTGGTAATATCCACGTCTTGATGAAAATTCACTGTATTGAGTTCAAGTCATGGGTAGGATAATTCAGCTCGTGTTTCTTCAACTGTCTGGAAGCATACGCCACAACTCTCTTATGTTGCATCAACACGCAACCTAAACCCTGATATGAAGCATCGCTGTAAACCTCGAACCCCTCGTTGCCCTCTGGCAATGTCAGAACAGGGGCTGATGTTAACCTTTCCTTCAGTGTTTGGAAGCTTCCCTCACACCTGTCAGTCCACTCAAACTTAACTCCTTTCCTGGTCAACCCATGAAGTGGTCCTGCTATCTTTGAGAACCCTTCTATGAACCTGCGGTAATACCCTGCTAACCCTAGGAAACTCCGCACTTCTGTCACCGTAGTGGGTTGCTCCCAATTCGCCACTGCTTCCACCTTCTGAGGGTCCACATAAATGCCATCAACGGACACCACATGCCCGAGAAATCCCACTCGGCTCAACCAAAACTCACATTTGTTGAACTTGGCATACAACTGATGCCATATGCGTTTGTAACACAAACCCAGATGTCTCTCATGCTCCGACTGGCTCCTGGAGTACACGAGATATCGTCGATGAAGACAATGACCATGATCCAAGTATGGGCTGAAAGGCACGAGTTCATCAAATCATCAGAAAGGCGATGGGGCATTGGTGAGTCAGAAAGATCCCTTTAGAAACTCATAATGCCCATATCTCGTCACGAATGCGCTAGTCTTGAGAAAATGGGTTCCCCAATCAGCAATTGATAGTACCTGACCTCAAGTCAATCTTAGAGAACACTTTTGCACCTGTAGGCGATAAATAAATCATCAATCGAGCGAAGGATACTTAATACGAATGGTGACCTTATTGGTTGTATAGTCCACACCTGACCTCCGAGTACCATCCTTCTTCTTCATAAATAGCAGGCTCTCCCCAAGGTGAAATACTGGGCCTAATAAATCCCCCATCCACCAGCTCTTGTAGCTGCGCCTTCAACTCTTTCAACTCGGCCGGTGCCATTCTATAGGGTGGTAATGAGATAGTAGCTGTACCAGGAACTAAGTCTATGGGAGAGTACGTCTCTCGTTACGGGGTAGACTTGGAAAGATCGTCGGGGAAACACATCCTAGGAATTCCTCACTCACTGGTACATATCGATCTCACTTCATCGCTACGGTGTCGACTCGTGAGCTAGGTGCCTCTGACCTTTTGAAGTAACCATCCTAGTAGAAATGGCGGAAATCAAACACAGGCGCTGTGCCTCCGTTCTCCATAGAAGATTACTCTTTGGTAGTCTAGGCCCGAGTCTAAGTATCACCTCCTTACGAAACAATCCATCGAAGCATAGTTTGAAGCGGCTTGATCCATCCTAAGAATCACATCCAACCCCTTGAGATCTATTACTATCAAATCTACTTCCATATCTTGACCCTTAATAGAAAACAAGCTACCCTTAAGCATTTGGCTAGGCCATAGGGACTCTCCTATGGGTGTAGCAATCTCCAAGCCACAACCCAAAGGAATTGGAGTCGCCTTGACTCGTGTAACATACTCACGTTAAATAAAAGAGTGTGTAGCCCCTGGATCGATGAGTACACGTGCATCGTCACAAAAAATAGATAATGTACCTATCACCACGTCGGGGTGGCGGTGCCTCTTATTTAGTCATCAAAGCAAACCTGCCTCTAGCGGGTGGTAGTCCCTCTCGTCCCACATACTCTGGCATTTGGTGCAATTTGTTGTCTGTCTTGGAAGGAACCACCAGAAGTGCCTTGTGCTGCGTGTCTGGTCCCCATGTCCATTTGCTTGCATTTAGGCAAGGCTTTGATTGAGACTACAGTGCATTTGGACCCTCGATAGACGATCCTCTTGAAATCATCTGTCTCCCGCCTTTGAAGCATGTATAATCCCATTTGGCCGGGGTCCATCATGAACCTTGCCGCATCGTCTAAGGAGAGCGAGCGACCTCGGTCTTGAACCACTGAAAATGGCTCTACGCCCTTTGCTCGGCTGGTCGAAACCACGAGGCCAGGTGTGTGTCGCCTCTCTGGAGCCCTTCCCAGCGGCACCACGTCTGTCCTACTTGGATCCTGCGCGCTTGAAGTCCAATTTCAAGCTACCCCTCTTGGGCGATCACGACTAGGGCTCCACAGAGAATGATCCATCGATATGGCCAGGCCTTTGGTGGCGTATCGGATCTGTCTCTCTACCCCCTCCCCAGGCGGCGTCTCTCGTCGGCCCAGTCTTGGGATGATCGGACCACGAGAGGCTCAAGCTATCAGTCTCGACCCGACCCAGGTCGAAACCTCCTTTTCTTGTTGACTTCATCCGCAACCAAATTTGGGCATAAATCTGATAACTCTCTGAACTGTTCATTTTCGAGAATTGTCATACTACCACAGGTGAGTGTCACCGAACTCGACCTCTTGGTCTGACAAAGGCTGGGGCGAAAACTTCAGTGTGGCGGCCTTGAGCGTGCCCATGTGTGTGACGTTTTCCTAGTCTCTCATACGCCACCACTTCCTTGCGTACCCCTAGCGAAAACCCGGTATCCACGACTCTGTCCTCGTCGGGACCGCTGCGTACCTCGTCAAGGAATCTTCTACGTCATCCCAGCCGGGGATGGACCACCATGGGGTCGTGGGCGCCATCATAACCCACAGCTCGGTCACATGGGCACATTCAATGGTACTACAGTGAACCCACTCCTCTCCAGTGATCGAGCGAGGCGCTCGACAAGATTTTCTTCATAGTTAGATTCTTTGGGCTTTCCACCAGAAGCTTCTTTGGGACCTCGATCTACCTGCAGGCGCCGCGGAGGAGCGTTCCCCGAGAATCAAAGAATAGAATCGGTCCAATAATAAGGTTGGGAAGGTATCTGAACCTTTGGATGAGTCGCACGACAATGCTCTGACAAGGAATTTAGAAACCTAGAGCTGTGCAGTGACGGGACTGGCAGGATACCCTCCCAGGATTCCCCGGGTGGTCTCGCCTAGTGAAGTTCCACACTGTACAGTCCCTAGGGAAGATACGAGTGAAGCTCCACTTTAAGGAGGGAAATAAGCTTACATGCATTAGTTTAATATCCAGTATATATAAAAGTCCTTGCAGCCATATAAATAAGGACCCATAAAGTTCAATACGAATATCGGAGCATTCTAAGAGTATTTGAGAATTTAAAGGTACAAGAAGTAGAGATGAATAAGTCCAATCACAATGAGCAAAACGGATAGAAGCGAGTAAAGTCGAGCTGCGGCGGAAAGAGCGATTAGCCGAATGCGGCGCGAAAGCAGGCCCTATATTTAATGCGGACTGGGAGCAAATTTTAAAATAACGTGAGATAATAAATCTATTGAGTGACATAGTTTATAAGGAAAATAACATTTTTATTTTGAAAATTTCTTCTCTCAAACCTTAGTTCCTCTTTTAAAGGTTCCGTTTAAAAACATTTCACAAAACCCAACTTTACCCCAGAGACCAACATATGTAAATCATACTCGACAATTTAGCCCGTCTGATGTTAAGAACATGGCTGAATTGTACCACGACATAAGATTCGATCACGTAATGACAACCATGAAAGCACCATAACCATAAGTATTAAAATGGTATCTGTCTTAGGAAATCCAACGGCGTACCATACCTACTGTATCCATCATAAGCGAATTAAATTGCTTGGAGCCTCACGACATCGTGGCAACTAATGAACCTGTGGTTACACACGGCCATCACGTGGCAACTAATAAACCTCCAGGTAGACCCGGCCATCACGGTAGGCAACTAACAAACCTCCGAGGTGGGCAGAACATCACGTGGCAAATAATAAACCTCCAGGTAGACCCGGCCATCACGTGGCCACTAATAAACCTCAGAGCCCAGGCAGAGCGTCGCAGTAAACAACTAAGCCGACCTCAAGATTAAACCTGGCCATCACGTGGCACCTAATAAACTTCCGGGTAAACATGGCCATCACGTGGCACATAATAAACCTCCGGGTAAACCTGGCCATCCGTGGCATAATAAACCTCGGGTGAACTTTGTCCATCACGTGTCATCTAACAAACCAGGGGTAAACCGGCCATCACGTGGCAATTAATAAACCTCAGGGTAAACCCTGACCCCGTCACGTGGCGACCTAATACTCTTAGTTCCCTTACTCCCATAGTACTTTCGACAATGCGAGTATTAGAGTCCATTCCACCAAATCTCGAGATCCCCACTTTTTAAAACAATGGATTTTCAAGGTGGTATATAACCTCGATTCACGTGCTCAAAATATCCAAACCTATAGACTCATCCACGAACTCAATTAAAACTTCCAAATAGTTAAATGTTGACCAAAATTCCACATGAATGATAACTTGTTTATATGAAGCAGATAATCATATTTGTATGCAACTGACCATATGATCAAAAGCAGGTATATCGTAAAATATTTAATCACAATAGATATATCAACATAATACCCCAAATCATTTAAAAACATATAAACCACTCTGGCTACAGACGGCACAGTCTTGTTCCATGAAGTTTCGTCTCAGGCTCGGCGTGAGTGCACATAATATAAATAAAATACCACTTAGTCTGACAGTAGACAGCGACATTTGGATGCCTGAAGGCCCATAGTATAATTTTAGACTATGAAACCCGCTCAATTTGACCCCAACAGGCCTGATTACACAGTGTGCCCTATGGGCCAGATGCACCAGGAAATTGGGGCTTTAAGCGAGGAGCTAATTTCGAAATTGATGCGCACAATAATTCATAACAACATCGATTGCCCAATCATCTCGATTTTGCCTAACTTATTGGCTGAAATTTTCGATTTCAGTCAAACTTCTCGGTAATTGCAGAAATGACTAATGGAAAACTAACAAGCGATGTCCAAAGTCTTGCAAGCGCATATCAATGGAAAGCCGAGAATGAGAACTCATCCAGTACCATTACCTTGGTCAATGGTATTTGGCAGATTGTCAGGAAAACTCGATCCAACGGTCGACTGACTTTGTTTAAACCATTATCTTTCAGCGGTGAGGAATGCGGGACCGCAGATAGGTTCGGGGGGTCCAAAAATGGTGGGAGGGAGGTATGGGGTGGCCTGAAGTGGCCGAAAATGGTCGGAAAAGTTGGAATTTTTCGGTGACCACGATTAGTGCGTAGTCGGCCTTTCTTAGGCCCCGATCTGGCGCATCCTATATATTTGGTGGCGGGTGGTCTAGGCGGGATTGATGAAGCAAGTCATCTTTTTAGTCCATTTTTACATTTGATTTTTAGTTAAAATTTAATATTTAATATCTGAAATTATGAAGAAACTCACCAATTTGTCATTAACGGAAGAGAGGCAAGAAAGATGGAAAATCGCAATGATAAGTGGAATAAAAGTCACGATAGAATTAATGAGCGAAATAATAACTTAGGCGGATCAACGATCTTGAATTTTAGATCTACAGTCAGTTACGGGAAATCGTGACCTCGGGAAGATTGAAGAGAAATTGAGGCATGCCGTGACGGGAACCTGGTATAGGCGCGAAGAAGGGCGAGAAATTAAAGGAATGATGCGACAGGAAAATCGGTCGCGACATCATCACTTCTTCAATGCGACCTCTGGCGGCGAGAAGGTGATGTCGCGACAGAAAGGCGTGTCGCGACTATCGAACTCGCAGTTATTCTGACGGGGGCACCATCGCGATGCGTGACATGGTCAACTAAAGGCGAAACTATGAGGTTGAAGTCACGACATCGAGGACACGTTGAGGAAAGCGATTACCGGGAGGCGATGTGCGACAAGAAAGCGAGGTCAGCGACATCATGACAACCCGATGAAAGGGTCTGCGGAGACTTGAGCCCATGGCGACAACATCCCGATGTCGCGACACCGAACAACCATTGAAGGCTGCGAGGAACTAGAATGGATGTCACGACAAAGCCATGATGTGTGGCGACATCACCCACGCGATCATCCCGAAGAGAGACGAGGCAAGGGGGTGACTCGATGTAAGTGACATCGAAACGAGCGAAGTGGGAGACTTGCGAAGTCACGACATCAAAAGGCTTTGTCAAGTAGAGGCTGCGAAGCGGAGGTGATGTCGCGACATAAGGTCGAAGTGCGACATAGGACACCTTTCAGGTTGAAGGAGGATTTCATAAAGTGGGGTCGCGACAAAGTTGAAATCGCGACATCGAGAATCATCGATTAAACACAGTAAGGAATGAAGTGATGTCGTGTGAGATGGTGATGTCGACATCGAGAATGACTAAATAAAGGCTATATAGTGTACACAAGCTGGAAATTAGCGACGTGGGATCGAAGTCGCGACCTCAATGTCACGGCGAGCTGAAGTCGCGGCTTGAGCTGATAACTTGGGCTGGCTGCTCGAAATTCTGAGGCTACATTGGGATTAGACGATTGAGGAACCTATAAATACAACGGCTATCCAGCTCATTCAAGTGACAGGCGGCCACGGGCGAGAGGAGTGCGGATTCTTTGAAAGCTCATTTCTTTCTTTTCTTTTATTTTTTTATTTTTATTTGTTGTTTCCATCGTTTTAGAAGCGGATTATGTTTCGTATTTTCATTTCGGTTGTATTTTACAGTCCCGGATGTTATCGTTTTAATGGCGAATCACAGTTTCTATTTAAATTACTACGGAATGTTTGGAAGTTCGGACAAATTTACGGAATTCGATTGTTCAGTTTCAACTTGCCGAGTTTTCTTAGATCGGAGGAATCTTCTTTGAATATCGTGTAATTTAGTAATTGAGAATCCGGCTTCCATTAATTGAGCGTTATCGTCGGAATTTATCTTTCTGTAGTCGTTCTAACGGTTTGTTAATTTCAGTTTGATTTACTTGATTTTGGTTTTTATTGATTTTGGATCACGAATACAGTTTCTTATACCCGTTAAAATTGCGTCATTACCACGATTTCAAGAAGTCTCTGCGTGACACGGGAAGACAATCAGGGAGTAACGTCTAGTTCTTTGAAGGTATCTTGGCTTGCTATTAGGGATCCTTTGCGGCTTTTACAAGTTCACTTGGATAAATCCTCTTCTCACTTGAAGTCAGAATGAGTTGAATGAGTTATCCACTTAAACAAGCAAGTGCGCCTCGGTCGGATAGTAAGAGGTCAATCCTAGTGTTGGCGGATCTAATCGAGGAAAGGTTGATCACATCCTTTAATTTCGAGAGGAGAAATGCAGGTTGTATATCCTTGTATGATAACTTGGGAGTTAAGGTTTCTGAGTCCATAAAATGGGTATGAAGTATTGTAAGAAAAATGCCCGGATTAAGGAGATCCTTCTAAATGTAGTTATCTAATTCCACATGTTCGAGAGAATCGGGTCATAAATTAGATAATGAAATGTGGAGTGTGGAGAGATCATTTGCCTCTGATTGCCTTGGACAGTTTTGGGAATTTGAGTTGTCGAAGTGCATCGGATTTAACTCACGAGGTGATAGTTCACTATAAGCGTTTTTATTGATGTGTCTTTGAGGATAACTATTCGGTATTCATTCTTTATTAAATTCATTATTCTTATTCTTTATCTCGGTTGTTGTTTATTTCAGTTATTTTCTTTTTGTTCTTCAATTTTCCGGCATCGAATCTTTGGACTCCACTATCATTTATGTCCGAATAGTATAGAGCTTGAGTAGTCGAGGGTAGTTGATTTAAAATTCTTGAGATCTCTTTGTGGGATCGATATGAACTTAAATCATTTACTACTTATTGACTGTGCACTTGCGGAATGTAAATCAAAACAAAGCTTTGAAAATGACTTATTTTAAGAGATTTTACGATTCTACATATTATAATTTCCCTGAGTTTATATAAGTGAGGTTCTTTGAGGATTAATTAATATAGTCCGCATGGGTGGTGTTGTAAATTTTGTGCGTGTGTTTTGATTTTGTCAACAAGTTTTATGGCGCCGTTGCCGGGGATTGAAAGAATCTAACAAATCAATATTTAGATGAAAGAAGGAAATACTAATTTGGACATTTAAAGAAAAAGAACAAAAATAGTTTTTCAAGCAGTGGTTCATTTTGTCACTGACCTTTAACAAACCATATTGAAAATGTTTGTTGACTAGGCTAATCTATTGGTCGAGTGTATTTTGATTTGGGGAAGGCCTTTAGTACGAAGACCATGGTAGATAAAGGATGGACGGAAGGCGACCCGGGAATGTGCGAGGCGGAGTCCTCGAGGGCGGGATACCATGGAAAATTTATGGAATACATTTCATCCTGATAAATATTCAGTGATAAAACAACCCGGTGATCGATGCTAATGATTATGATCGAGCCGGCATTGATAACTATGGTCAGCGAGAACCCGATTCGACAGACGGTCACGAAAATCGATGAACACTTGGGACGATTTCGAGAATAGCGAATTCAACTCAATTTAATGGAGTGAAGCCAGAAGTTATTCAAATACAGTTATTCCCATTCTCCTTGCGAGACATGGCTATAACTTGGTTTAACTCCCTACCTCAAGAATCTGTTAACACTTGGGAGGCGTGAGGCTTATTTCAACCAAATTCTTTATCCGTCCCACCGGTCGAAGCAAGGAAAGAAATCATTAATTCGAGCTTGAAGGAGATGGGGATAGGCTATATTGCTTGGAGGGATTTTCTTGAATACAACATAAGGTCATACGGATCTTCGGAGAAGAAATGGCAATTTGAAGGGAACGAAATGAATGTGATGGACAAGCATCGGCCGTAGAGGCGAGTGGATGAATTGGTTATTTGATGAATCTGAGGCTCCAACGAAGGCTAACAGAGCGAGACTTGCGGAAGAATGAAGAGTGGGACGAAGGAAGAACCTCCTGCAAGCGAGTTGAAGGCAGTGAGATTAATTTGGAAACAAGGGAGTTCTCACTCTTTCCTGCAACCTTTATTTTAGTGCATTTGAGCTGAAATAATTGATTAGGATATTAAATTTAAAGTAAGCAGATTGCAAGTTTAGGGGGAATTTATTTTTATCTTATGCGAATGCTCTTAACTATTAAATAGGAGGAAGTGTCTAATTCCTGCATGATAAAAATAAATTGAACTGTAGTTGTTTTGAGAGACATTGCATAACTGAGAAATGTTGTTAATTGGTTTGTCTGCTATTTTGGGATATAACACGGGTTTAGGGAGGATAACCAGGAATGGTGGGGTATGAAGAATAGTAAAGGGAAAAGAAAACCAAATGAATGAAACTTAGTCATCACCCCCAAATAAAGAACATTCCATGTCGTGATTCCAATTTTAATGTCACAACATAAAAATCTGAAGTCATGACATCCATAAATAATCCATTAGGTTAATGACCGATAATGGAATATCTTGTTTTTGGGATGATTCCCTTACATGAACCAGTGTCAGAATCTCACTTAGCGCATCAAATTACAAGTCACCCCAGGCTTGTGAGTGGAAGAAATAAATTGTCATGAATGCAGAAACAGAAATTTACATCTTGATCTAACCAAATAGTAGAATATTTTCAGTTTCAAGAAGAATAATTAGAAGAGAATAAAGACTTGGAAGGGAAACGATCCAATTTCCCCATCGAAAAGCCAAAAATCTGAGTGAAAACGTGGGCAAGAGCATGAAACGAGGAGTCTCATTTAATACTTCCCTAGGAAATTGAAGTGAGTAATAAGCATGAAATTGAAGGAAAATTGCAGAATAAGGACAAAATGCATATAGTTTAATTGAAATCTGAGGTCACGAGGAATTTACTTATATTTGTGATAAATTAGGAAAGAGAAGATGTGAAGGAACAAAAACGAGTTTTGAGTTTGTGATCACGAGCGATCAAATCAAAGGATCCTATTGAATATCAATTAACTTAACTACTCACCAATAAAATGAGTCAAGATACTCCTTATAGTTAGTCACATTTGCTCGATCGGGTTAGAACTGTTAGATTATTGATTGAGGCGAAATCCTAGGTAATCGGTGACAAAAAATGATGCGAGGCCATTCTTGGATAGTTTGAGCCATTCAGCCATCCTTATTAATATGCTTTGCATACACCGCAGTCCTGAATTTGAGCAAGATATCCATGTCTTTAAAATAAATAAAAAGAAACCCAACCCATCAGAAAACTCAATCCTTGTTAAAGAACCAATGATTACATGAATTCGAGGAGGAAGAAGAAAAGGAAGTTTGAGGAGTATAGATGTATATTCTTGAAGAACTCGAAAAGTGAAGAGAAGAAAAGAGTAACAGAAAATAAAGAAAGCAGGAAAAGGCTTCTAGAGGGATAAGTTTATCTTGTGGCCTAACTCCTCTTGAACAATTAAGTTCGAGGGTGTTTGACACCTAGTACCCTAATGCCATCTGGTATGGGAGCTACTAGCAAAGTTCGCTAAGGGTGTTTAGAAAGCCTAAAAGTTAAAACACTTAGCACCTATCCCTCTGAATGGTAACCAAACTAGAGATTCCCAGTAGAAGACTTCTGAGTGTGAAGTAAGAGCGTCTGGTTAAGATTGGAAGAAATCAAGAGATGTCCCCAGCTTGTGAAGTTTCAAGGGAGTTTATTAGAGAAACATAAGGAAGAAGGGTAGAAAAGAAGAAATGATCAGGGTATTCTTAACCCCGAAAATTCCTTTCATCCTACCATTTGCCTAAGCCTAACATTTACAAGCCCCAGAAAGACTGATTGATCTTGGAAGGTACAAATCCACCTACATTAAGTGGAGGTCAATGAAAAACGAAGCTTATGGAATTTGGAAGGTGGAAACAATCAAAAGTGTGAAAGACTTAGGGGAGTTAAATGACTTCAGTATAAAAGTAGAAGGAAAACAATTCATTATTCAGAAGTTAATGGGTATATTGTTTGTAAGAAACAAATTTCAACATTTGATTTTTCTTTGTATAGACGAGAAAAAGTAGACTGACCTTGAATTGAATTTAGAGGAAGTTAAATGTATAGAAATTTTGCATACCTTGAATTGCAATTGATTGGATACCGCTCATAGAATAAAAACAAAAAACGAGAAAAAAATGTCTTTTTTACTTACGTTTTTGAGGACAAACAAATCTTTCTTTGCTGGCAGAGAGAAGCAAAACTTTAAGTTTAAGGGAGTTTGATGAGCTTAAAGTGCGTCTCTTTTAGTCCCATTTTCTGTTTGATTTTGATTTAAAATTTAATATTTTAATATCTGAGGAATTATGAAGAAACTCACCAATTTGTCATTAGAGGAAGGAAGCAGAAAGATGGAAGAAATGCGGCAATAAGTGGAACAAAGAGTGCGATAGGAATTGAAAGCTGAGCGAAATGACAAAAAAGCGAGTCAGCGATGCGAGATTTTCGTCTACGGTGATCCGAGTTCGAGTATTGACCTCGGGGGAAGGTGAAGAGAGGAGTGAGGCATGCGTGACGGGGAACCCTGATATGGCGAAGCGAAGAAGGGCGAAGTAAAGGAATGATGGCCAGCGACGAAGAATGCGAGTCGCGACATCATCATGAACTCACGATACTGACCTACTAGCGCGAGAAAGGTGATGTCGCGACGAGCGATCTTCGACATCAAACTCTTGGATTTATTCTGATGAGACTTAATCTTTACGATGCATTGACATCGAAGAGATCAGCCGAGAAGCGAAGCCCCCATGAGGTTGAAGTCGACATCCGAGGACAGTTCAGAAGCGATGCAGGAGCTGATCTCGCGACAGAAAACTGGTCGCGACATCGCGACGCTGATGAAAGAGTGCGGGGGCGCGGCGAGCCCCCATGTGTGACAACATCGTGTATGATGTCAGCTAACCATTGAAGCGCGAGAACTAGAATGGATGTCACTGACGAAACGCGTGATGTAGCGGTATCACCCGATCATCACGAGGCGAAGGAGCAGAGGTCAGCCGCGATATGCGTGACATCAGAACGACGATGAGACTTGCAGTCGCGACATCAAAGGCATCCAAGTGAAACACACGCAAGCGGAAGAATTTTGATGTCGCGACATAAGATTAATCCAGCGACATAGAGGACTGCTTCGGTTGAAGGAGAAGTTTTCGCCAAAGTGAGTCGCGACGAAGTTGAAATCGCGACTTTGTCGGGAATCATCGATGGAAACTTTTTGTGAGAATGAAGTGATGTCGCGACAAGATGTTGATGTCGGAAGCATCCAAGATGACAAATAAAATTTATATAGTGTGTACCTTTGAAGTCGCGACGGTGGGATCGAAGTCAGCGACCTGTTGATGTGCGACGAGGAAACTGGAAGTCGCGACTTGGGCGATAACTTGGGCTGGCTACTCAGTCAATGGGCTACATTGGGATTAGGGCCCCGATTGAGGAACCTATCAAATCTACGGCTATCGGCTCATTCAAGTAGCTTGGCGGCCATAAGCGAGAGGAGTGCGGATTGCTGAAAGCTCATTTTCTTTTCTTTTCTTTTATTTTTATTTTATTTTTATTTGTTTCCATCATTTAAGGCGATTAATAACAGTATTTTCATTTTAGGTTGTATTTTACGAATGCGGATGTTATCGTTTATTGAAGGCTGAATGCGATTTCTATTTCTTTTCAAATTACTACGGAATGTTTGATTCGAGACCATTCTGGGATCGATTGTTTAGTTTCAACTACGATTTTCTTATGATCGGAGGAATCTTTGTGTCGTGTGTATTGTGAGTTTAGTAATTGGGAATCCAGCTTCCATTAATTGAGCGTTATCGTCGAATTTATCTTTCTGTATTCGTTCACAGCAGTTTGTTAATTTCGGTTTCACAATTTAGCAGTTTTGGTTTTATTGATTTTGGATACGAGATACCAGTTTCTTATACGCGTTAAATTGCGTCCGTACGATTTCAAGGGAAGTCCTCTGTGACCGCAGGGGAAGACAATCCTGGGGTACGTCTAGTTCTTTGAAGGTATCTTGGCCTCTTTATTGGGATCGCTGCGCTTTTGCGAGTTCACTTGGATAAATCCTCTTCTCACTTGAAGTCAAGAATAAGTTGAATGAGTTATCGTAGCGACAGAAAGTGCGCCTCGGTCGGATAGTGAGTCCGATCGGGTGATGTTGAGATCTAATCAAGGAAAGGTTGATCTATCTAATTTCGGAGGAGAAATGCGAGTTGGCATATCCTTGCTTGACAATAACTTGGGAGTTAAGGTTCTGAGTCCATAAAATGGGTATGAAGTATTGTAAAAAATACCCAGTTAAGGGAAGTCACTTCTAAATGTAGTTATCTAATTCCACTGTGTCGAGAGAATCGGGTCATAAATAGATAATGAAATGTGTGGAGTAATGGAGAGATCAGGCACCTTCTGGTACCTTGGGCTGAGATTTTGAAATTTGGAGTTAATCGAAATTCTATCGATTTAACTACGAGGAATTGATAGTTATTATAGCTGTTTTTATTGATGTGTCTTTGAGGATAAGCGTCGAGTATTCATTTCTTTATTAGAAATTCATTATTCTTTATTCTTTATCTCCAGGTTGTTGGTTATTTCAGTTATTTCTTTTTGTTCTTCGATTTTCCGACATCTGAATCTTTGGACTCCACTATCATTTGCTCGTCGAATGTTATAGAGCTTGAGTGGTCGAGGGTAGTTGATTTAAAATTCTTTGAGATCTCTGTGGGATCGATATCGGACTTAAATCCATTTTACTACTTGTTGACTGTGCACTTGAGAATGTAAAATCAAAAACAAAGCTTTGAAATGACTTATTTAAGAGATTCTGTTCTACATATTATAATTTCCACAGAGTTTTATGGCAAGGTTGCTGAGTTAATTAATGGTCCGCAGGTAACGGTGTTGTAAATTTTGTGCGTGTGTTTGATTTGTCAACGAGGATCGTGCGGATGTCTCGCTCCTCCCACTGTCGGCGCGTGTTGCGGGTGGCGCGTAGATGGGTGCCTCCTTTGGTCCCGAGCCCCACGGCTCCGCCAAATGAATTGACTTGACCAGAGCTTGGTGTTCACGATTTTGAGTTTTCCTAGGGTTTTGGGCTAGAGAGGGGGTGTTTGGGAGCTAGAGGTTTCATTTGGCATCAAAAGTTATGTTTATATAGGGCTTTAGGGTCGCTTTCGAGGTAAAACCAGACAGGACTTGGACACTAGTAAAGTCTTTCTTTGTTTGAACTTCTCTGTAGTAGCTTTTTATCAGTAAATCGGATTGTGACGATTCATGATCCCATGAACTCGATATCGGCGAGCTACGAAATGGTGCCTTTAGTTAACGAAAACTATTCATTCGAAAAAGTCAACTTGTGCCCACATACTAGAGTGTTGGTGAGCTTGGTCAAATGTGTTAAAACTCGTATTATTTAGTGCGAATTAGATTCTGACCTCTGATTACGGGTTGCAAACTTGAAATTTTCCTAGATCTTAGATAATGAAACGAGCCTCAACATTGGATTCGTTTTGCAAAACCTAGCCACTCAGACGAATTTCGTTGGATTGTGAGATAGTCGGATTTTTCACGTTTTTTGGGGCGACAAGTGTCCGATGATCCCCAAAAATGAGATTTTTAAGAAAATCTTGAAAGTTGGAAAATAATTTAAATAAAGTTCATATAAAATAATTTGAATTTGAATCGGGACGAAATTAATCGCTTCGGGGCAAAAACAGACTCTAACAAGTGGCGGAACCACATTGGCAGACGTGGGCAGAGTCTTTACCACATTGAAACTACTAGAAAATCCAAAATTTTATGGGAGAGAATTAGTAGTAATTTAGGTCAAAAAATCAGAATTTCTCCTAGATCTCGGATATGTGAAATAGACTTGGGTTGAAGCTAGTCTGGTAATCCTTCTGTCGAATTTCGGTAGGATCAGACGGTTAGATTTCGTTTTCGAGTGAGTGGTACGGGACACTTGGCACATGAAGGGTGGCTCACAATGTGCCACGTGTCAAGTGTGTGCTAAGTAAAACAAAGGGCTCAAGTGGGACCCTTAGGAGACATGTGGCAATCCATAATTGGGTAAAAATCCAAAGTAGATGGATAAAGAGATGAGGTAATCCAAAGGAGCCAATCAGAGGCTAACAAGTGGCATGAGTGGACATCCCACTTGGCCCATCTTGGACCAAACGGTGGGGTGGGAGAGTAAAAAGAACATAGAAGGAAAGAGAAAGAGAGAGTTGTAGAGACAGAAGCTCTACCTTCTCTCTAAATTTTCCGACGATCGAATCGGCGGTTGCAGGCGGAGCAAGAGGGAAAGTTTATCCTCACAACTAGAGCTCTGCATCGAGATCGGAAATGGGGAGTTTCGACAAACTCTAGGAGGTAGGGGTTTTCTCCTACTCGGTTATTCTTGTCTAAAAAGCCATGAAAATGGTTTGGGAGTTATGGCGAATGGCCGTGTTTCAAATTCAGAAGCTGGGATTGGAATGTGACGTGGGGGATTTGTCTCGGTCCTCGGACAGTTCGCGATTCGATGTGGGACTGTCTTGCACAATCCGGAAGTGATTTTTGGACTGAAATTGTCCATGTGTGTTGCTTGAATTGTGTATGAAAAATGATATGTTAATGCATGTAGAATTGATGTGTTAACATGATGGTTGCATGGTATGGAATCATATTGTGATGAAAATAGCGTACGGGGAGCCATGAGAAAATTCAATATGTTTGCATTCATATGCACATTGTATCGCGTCTAGTTAGGTACGGGTGATTTGTGATGTAAATTCACCATTCTTGGTAGATGTGAGTGATGGGCTCGAAATGGGACAACGTCCAAGGTCGAGACCCACGATCTAATAAAAAAAAAAAAAAGAAAAAAAAAGAAAAATCATGTGTGTTGGGCTGAGCAAGTTGGGGTAGATTCCCCCCCAGGGTGAAAGTCCTAAATCTACATGCGGTTAGACATGATCACCGGCTGTGAAAGTCCGTAAAAATGTCGGAAGGCATACGTCGATCCTGCGGTGTGACCCCAAAAAGACGTGGCCCATAAATAAATAAATAAATAATTAACACACGGAAATCGATGATAAATCAAATGAGTGATTGGAGGGTTGGTCGATGAGTTAGATCACCAAGGGTGGAACACGAAATTTCAGTTTCACACTTTTGGCTACGGGTGTGAGGGAGTCGGTCGTGACTCGGGGTATGTCGTGAGTCGTTTCATCTCATGCATGATATAAAGCATTCCATGTTTAAATTGCAAATTGTATGGAATATGGATGATTGTGGTGTGCCATTGCATGCGCATTTTAGGAGGGGAGTAGCCGCCTTAGGAAAATTCGACTCTTGGGCATTGCCTGCACCGTCATTAGAATAACAATTTGGTCTGCGAAGGTATGCCCGGGGATGGGATGCATTCGAGGCCTTAGAGGCAAATAAATGGCAAGATTTGGCCTTATTTATGTATTTTGTAAAAATTTGGGTAGAAGACCCAGTTTTTGTAATTTGTAATTAAAGACAAATTGTAATTAAACTCCTTTTTGTATGATGGCTTATTTGTTGTTGAGTTCTCCCGGGTTCAATTAGCCTTTGTATCGATAAGAAAATTTTTAGCATATTGGTTTTGGTGGTAGGATGGGAAGAAAGGGTGTAGGGGGACCAAATGGGGTGACTCGCCCATTTCCGGCTTTGAATTAGCTACACTCACGGTGGTGTCATGTGGGGAAAGGCATGGCGTCTTGCGATCGAAGTGCTGTGCGCCGCGACGGGAGCTACGCGCATGAAAGAGGACCCAGCGTGTGCACACGGGGGTGTGGCCAGGAAGGGGTTGTCGCGATAGACCTCCTGAAGTTCTCTGTTGCGACATAAAGTTATATGTCGTGATAGAGTTAGCTCATCCCATATCGCGATAGGAGCTTTTATGTTGTGATAGGTTTGGGGCACGGGGCCCCAGATCTGCAGGTCGCGGCCCAGAGGTTCCACAGTCGCGACCAGAGGTGTTCTTGTAGGTGAGTGCTGGTTCTAGGTCGCGACGTGGTTTTCGTGTCGCGAGTGAGGCGACTGGTCAGGGCCCCCGGGTCTGTCGCGTGAGGCTTTCTCTGTCACGACAGGGTTAGCTGTTTGGGTGTCACGACACGGCCTTTGGTGTCGCGACAGGGAAGCTACTTGGTGGAACAAAAGCATCGCGTAAAGTTGGTAACCCCAGTGTCGCGACACGGGCTTTCTGGGTTCTGCGGCAGGCTGGCTGAGCTAGGTGGTGTCGCGATCGAGCTCGTGCCCAGCATGTGAGATAGTGTGCATGGCGGCGCGTATGGCGCTGGCGTGACCGCCCTGCGCTTTGTCTGCGCCTGGTGTGCGCTCACTTTGTGCCTGACCCTGACAATGTGCGAGTGTTATTTTGTTTGGGAACCGCGTTCCACCAGTCTTTGTTTAAAAAAAGAGTCTGAATGAGCCGGATGCAGGGCATCACAACTAAGTTATGGACCAAGGTTAGAAAAATGAGATTTTTGGGAGAAAATATCTCATTTTACGTTTAACAGATGGGAGAATCAGAACTTATTTTGATCCTCGGAGTTTTGTAGGTCGAATTCATCTAGCCCGACAAAGTTCATCTCTCTCGTGAGGCTCACATGTACCTAAAACGAAGAGTTTCACCAAATATCTAAATGAGGAGATTTGGGGAAATAAAAGCTTTTGGGCTTAGGAGGTGTTCTTGAGGCCTCCTACCATTTCTATTACTCTCCAAGAGGTAAGGTTCTTTCCTACTTTGGTTTATTTCCACCTTAAGGGGATGTTTGGTGGCTGTTTTAAATGATTGTTATGTAGATGTCCCAAGGGGCTCTTTGGACTGTTTTTGGACAATTTATGACCTATTTGTGGCCAATTTTATGGGCTGATTTTGTGAGTGTTTATGGCATGTTCAAAGCATTGTTTTAGGGGCTATTTGCATTAAAAATATGGAATAGTTTAAGGGCATGTTTGGCTGGTTTTTATGGTCAGTATAAGGGCCTGTTTGGATGGTTTTTATTGCTAGTTTAATGGCCTATTTGGCTGGTTTTTATGGTCAGTTTAAGGGCATGTTTGACGGGTTTTTGCGGCCAGTTTAAGGGCATGCTTAGCTGGTTTTTATGGCTTGTCTAAGGGCTTGCTTGGTTTTTATTGCCTGTTTAAGGGCCTATTTAGCTGGTTTTTATAGCCAGTTTAAGGGTCTGTTTGGCTTGTTTTATGGCTAGTTTAAGGGTTTGTTTAGCTAGTAGTATGGTTAGTTAAAAGGATTGTTTGGGATTTGTTTAAAGTAGTTTAGGGGTTGTTGTGGGCATATTACATATATCTGTGACCTTAAATTAAGGATGTTATTGCTTGATTTTGTAATAACATGCATTGTTGTTGTGTTTGATAAAACGTTGATATATGTATTTTAATATATTGACATTGGGATGGGTGTTTATTTGGAAATTATATGCGTATGATATGATTGTGCATGATACATGATGAATTGTGTAATTTGAGTTGTTCATGTGGCATTCATTATATATGTGACATGACATTAGCATGCAAGGGTGCATTACATTGCATATGCATGGGGACATCGCATTTCATGAGTGTGAGTGCATGGTTGAAATCAAACACCACAATTGGTGGTTGATAAGTGGGCTCGATACCGTTGGATGAAGTTCAACAGAGTCGCACGGTCGCATGACATGGAAGACTTTTGTCGGGTAATAACGAGAAGGGCTAGACACTTCCTCGGGTGAAAGATTCAGTTACTAGTTCACACACTCCGATAGTGAAAGTCCAAAAAGTGTAGCTAGGCGTGCAGAACCTGCGGTGAGACTCCAAAAATATGATGCGAAGAAAGACACATGGTTTTGTATAAGAAATGGTCATTTGAGTTGTAACATCTAATAAGTTTTGGTTTATGAACACATGACTTTTATTTTCAAAAAGGATCATTGGATACATGTGACGAGTTTTGTACATATTGGCATTGCATTGTGGTGGGAATGGTAGGAACTGGATTATACAAGTGCGTAGTGAGTCATCTCATTTTATAGCATGACATGTAGAATTCCAACCTAAAATATGCATATTCTCACTTAGAATGTTGATGTGAATATGAATTGTCAGATATGTTATATTCACTTAGGTGGGGTGATTACGGCAAGGTCTTCTGGCGTGGCTCACCTATCTGGGAAAACATTTTAGGTGCGGATATACGCCGAGTGGAGCGAAACCTCTCATTCGAGGGCCATGAAAGTGTGAAGCGGAGCTTATGGCACATAGCTCATTTTGTAAATTTTTTGGAACAAACTAGTTTTGGCATGTACCTCTATGTAAAAGAGTTGTAATTGAACTCATATGGACTATATTTAATATAGCCTTGCATGTTTTTATATGAATGTGGATAGATGGACCCGGTGTGGTTAATTTTTACTTATAAATGGACTCGGTGTGGTCAATTTTTACTCATAAACGGACCCGGTGTAGTCATTGTGTTATATTAGGCCTCGGATGGGTCATGTGATTGTATATTGTACATATTGTGTTTTGGATAGAGCTCCCCGTACAAAGGAGACTATCCGATTTTGTTAAATTATAAATCCCGATAAATAGGACACAATAATATAGCATCGAGTTACACGATATCCATAGGCTTTCCGCGGGTTGATGGATGATCAAAGGAACCCCAGATTTTGGGGCATCACAGTTTCTCACTTGAAGTAAAATTTTTTTAATCCATTGATTCTCTCACCATTGAGAATATAAACAATTAACTATAATAAAATAAGAGATTTATTAAAATATTATATACGTATACTATGATGTTAGTAGTCTAAAATTTGGAATCACAGTCTTAATGGACTTATTAGATTATGAAGATATTATTTTCATAAGATAAAAAAGATAGTCTTACAAGATGTTATATTTTAAATCTATAACTAATAACTAGAATAACATGAAACGCTTATTAACTAAGTATATATATAGTTAAATTATATTTCACATATTTAAGATAAATAATATTTGGTTTATATTTATTTATTTCTCTTCATTTTATTACTTATTATATTAAGAGATGAAAACAAACCTTGTGTGGCTAGTTCCAATACAAAAAAAGAAGTTAAATTTCAAATATATGAATAAGTTATATATATGTATATATACTTATGATCTCCATTTGTCAGTAGCTTTCTTTAAAGAAACTACTCCATTATTTCAAATCTAAGTGTAGATTGTCGTTAAGAACTTGTTTGTAGGAAAAACACTAAGATATAAATAAGTTTAAACATTTGGGAAAAATATTTGATAATTAGAAAGCCTATTAGTTAAGGATAAGGGTTACAAATTGAATAGAGACTTATTTTAATTTTGTTTCTAACCAATTCATGGTTCAAAACTAAATTTTGAATTCTACCGTATGTAATATACTTATCTATTTCCCTTTCTTTAACCCATTTACCATTTCAGAGTTAAGGTTTTGACAACCCGTGTACAGTTACCTTATTTGAAAATTGGAGTACCATGCACAAACCATGAATAGGATAGCTGTTGTTAATAAATGTACTTTCAGATAATTTCATACGTAAATGGAAGGGATGGCAATGGGATGAAATTTTTTCAGGTTACTACCCTGCCTTTCCCTTATAGGACGGGTATAGTTTAAGTGTATCCGGATTTTTATTGGGTTCGGTTTTTTCCCAAATACATGATGAGTTCGGGTATTGTTATGTTCAGGTATTGAAATGTAGAGAATTTCACATGTGAATATAAAGGCAAATGATTCATTGGTTTCTCAGATTTAGCCACTCTACTACAAACATGATACTTTTCTACCCCAAATTCATTTGCTTCTCGTATAACATAATATCACAATTTAGTTAAGAGAGGCGCATTAGATGGGCATCTGTGAGGAGAAAATGTCCAATTTTTCCTTCAATATGAGAAGGATCATATATACCACCATGGTCCAAACTATAACACATTCATTACCTAAAAAGTTGACTTCATATTCCCACCATTCAAATTTTTATGAATATCAATCACCAAGTATCTTAAAATATCACTCCATAACTACTCAAGTGAAACAAGGACAGAGCTTGAGAAAGCATGATCTTGTTTTAGTAGTAGAAGCACTTTTACCATGACTTCTAGTCAATGCAACAAGCAGAACTTTTTCTTCCGTATCTTTTTGTTATAATCCTCAATACATTATCTGGGAGTTCCTCTTCTCCATGAACCGCTATCTTTCGCAAAGAAGAATTAATGACTTCTTGTCAATGCAACAAAACCATTTTCCTTTTGGTTAGTAGCCTACAATTGTATGAGCAATATCAACATTTTCATCCCATGTACTTTAATATAAAAGGATATTGTTGATACAAAAAGGCAGTGTAGTAATAAATAAAATAAAAAAGATACAAAATGTATTCTTAATACCTTTAAATAATTGATATTATGTGTTTTTACTGGACATGAAATTCTTTCTTACACTAGGAGGGAAAAGAAAAAACAAAAGAAACAAAAACATTACTCAACATAAAAATTGATTGTGACCAATATTAAATTGGAAAGCCCTTAAAAACTTGATAAAAAGAAATTGTTAACACGAGGAAAACGATAACTATTACAAGGATTGTTACCTGATCCAAATCATAACAGTATGAGAACAAAACCTAGATGTGCTGAATTCGTGCCTTCTGCGTATTAAAAAAATAAGAAAAATATATATATATAAAGTAAGAAACATAAGGGAGCATTTTTGCAGAAAACAAAATAAAATAAAGAAGTAGAGAGAGTATTATATAATAATTGTTAATGGGCTACAAGTAGATTTCTTATTGAAAGTCAAATAACTAAAAGTCATAAAATAAAATAAAGTTTGTAAGTAAGCATTGGAGCAACATGTAGACACACCTGGGCAAAGCACATTCTCCTGCATCATTGGTTTGATTTTTACGATGAGAATGCATCGTTGCCTAATTTGTTAAAATGGATTTACACCTTCTACCCTTCTAGCAGCCACAACATTGACATTTTACGAATTTCCCTTGTTGCCATGTATCATGGCAAGTTTTACAGAACCATTTGCCCTTGGGGATAATTTTCAAGTGAGATACTTTCTGCAATAGAGAAAATTAATAGTCTAACATTAATAGAACTGACCCAAATATAGGAAAATAATTATAAAAATCCCTAGAAATCTTATACTAAGTGATTTGAAGTAGAGAAAAAGTGACAAGTCAATTGAATAACCTCATAGTAGCTAAAAAGCTTACTTGACATGTATGATGACATTATAGAGATGTAACATCATTATAAGAAAATGACATTACAATAGCTCCCTTTAAAAAGCTTTCCGTTCAAACAAACACTAAATTAATTGTTATTTCCATCTTTCTATCATTAATTCTACTCAAAATGTAATTTAATATAAGGTGCAATAATTTCAATTGGACAAAGTGACAAACAAATCCAATTCAACATTAAATTAACACACAGTGAGCGAAGAACCACAAAAGCAATTATTTACATGTGCATGCAGACAATGGGAAGGGAAAAACATCATAAAAGAGAACCACTAAATAAATCACATATAAGCCAAACTAACAACATTTATTAACATTTTAACTAACAACATCCAAGCTAACCAAGTATAGCAAAAAACAAAGGCTTTTAAAAAAGTGACAACTTTACTGAAGATATTCGAGATATAACAATATTCTTATTTCATTCTTGCCTGTATAAAACAAGCGATGTGATAAGATTCCAATAGCTGACATTTTCTATGAAATTGGAAAAAAACACCACTATATTTATTTTTAAGCCTCCATCTTTTGTACATTTTTATTAGCATGAGATAAGAGAGTTCAAGGGATGAAGTTCCAACAGATGCAGTTGAAAAAAGGTCATAATAAGTTCAAAAATGCAATATTTGTATCGAAGACTCAATATTAAAAACATCAAATATCTTTAAGTTGTTTTCTATTTTTTCACATTAAATTACTTAGATAGTCATGCTAATCATAATTTTAGGGAGCAGGTGGTAAAAAAGAATTGTAAATGGTAACACTCAAAATTCATGACATAAATACAAATGAACAAATCAAAATGCAAGACAAACTATGAACATTAATTTTCTTAAGTAATAGCTTTTATAGAGGGCAATTTGAACCAATGCAAAATAGTCTTTTAGACTATACTCAATAAGTGCCTTCATGCCTAATGTTCAATAATATATTTGTAGATAGGTTTAAATAATACTAAAATAATAGAAATACTTATATACGATGGTTTTTATGAGATGAGTTACTTTAATTAACTTACTAGATAATTGATGCATAGAAACTCCTGACTAAAACTTCTTAAATTTTCAAAGGTTCTTATAGATTGTTTGCACATGCTTATAACATTAAGCATTTAATTTAGTTTAATTCGTGATCAAACCATAATGAAGTGCACATTTAATGAGATTGGAGTTTCATCCTCATTTTAATTAGCAAACATTTTTAGAAATAACCAGCTCCCCACATCCTAACTTGCCTTTCTTTGTAGTTTATGCCTTATGAAAAAAAATGTGTAGGATGTTTGCCATCTTAGTGTTAGATGAATCATAAATTGAAAGAGATCATATTTTTCCAAACTTGTCAATAATTACCTTGAGAAAAAAGAACCACAAACTGTAAAACCCGGGAAATTTTGAATTTTTCAGAAAAAGGGCAAAACGGTAAATTGTCACTAATGTACAAATGGCAAAACTGGAACTTTTCTAGATCTTGGATGACGAAATAGATCTCAATGTTGAATTTTTCTTGCAAAATCTAGTTACCCAGACGAATTTCGTTAAATTCCTATACAGTCGGATTTTCACGATTTTCGGGGCATCGGGTGCTTGGTGGACCCCAAAAATGGGATTTTTGAGAAAAACCTCGAAAGTGGAAAAAATAAATTAAGTAAAGTTAATTTAAAATAAATTGAGCTTGAACTGGGACGAAATAGGAGGGTGTTCGGGCCAAAAGGGACTCGAACGAGTCGGGGACACGTGGCCCGATATGAGCCAAGTGTTTAAAATTTGGAAGAAGGGTTAAATGTCATTTTTGGGGCAGAAAGATCAGATTTATGTTGTCTGGTTGTGAGAGAGAGAGAGAGAGAAGGAAAAAGAAAAAAAAATATCCAAACTTCTCTCTTCGATCTATAGAGTTCCGTCGGTTGGAATTTGTGATTAGAGCGAAAGTCGTTTACTCGGCAGAGACTATGCGTGGAGTAGAAAAACACGGGATTTCACTGAGGATTCAAGCGAGGAGTTTGGGAAATCAAAGGTTTCGGGTTTAGGAAGTGTCCATGGGACTTCTTAGAGTTTCGTCTACGCTCCAAGAGGTAGTGATTCTTCCTACTTTGGTTTATTTTCCTCTAAGGGCTGTTTGGTTGTGTTTTATGCCATAAGGGGATGTTTGGCCGTGTTTGGCCTAAGGGGCTGTTTGGCAAAGTTTGGGGATGTGGGAATAGTGCCCTTTTTGACCCTATATGATGTCTAATATTTGGGGCTGATTTTTGGTTAGAAAAAGAGGGAATTTAGGCTAGTGTTCTTCAAGGAAATTGTAGCTGAAGTTGTGAACTAGATGTTAAGTTTTTGAATCACCCAAATTGGACCTCTATAGCTTAAGTAATGGTCCATTTTATTTATGGAATTGTAATAGCTTGGTATTAGAGTTTAGGTTTATGATTACCTAGTGCTCGATATCTGATACTAGCTTCATAGCTTGGTATGAGAGCATAGGTATGCGATTACCACTGATACCGTCATAGCTTGGTATCAGAGCTTAGGTATACGAGTACCTAGGGTTTGAGGAGCATGGGCCTAGGCCATGACATTTATGGTGCATTCGATACCTGCATCACCACTTGGTATCAGAGCTTAGGTGAATGCAGGAGCAAGGAGGCTATGGAGCCTGAGGTACATGACATTTATGGTGCATCCCAATACTAGCATCGGAACTTGGTTTCAAAGCAGATTATCTGAACACCTGGGGCTTGGTGGGCATGGGTGGACATGCGAGTTATGGTGATGCCTGGGTTTGTAATTTACACAGAGCTTGATAGATCTCAGTACTAGCTTCATAGCTTGGTATCAGGGCATAGGTATCGTTAGGACTTGATGGGCATGGAGTTTAAACCGTTACATTTCATTGTGCATTTCATGTTTGTGCTCTAATATGCTACATGATTGTGTCTTTATGTGTTGTGTGAATTATATGCATAGTAATTGCTTATACGGAAAAAGAGGAACATTAGGGTTGAAAACCTCAACCTTGGGAGTTCGAGAAAAAGAATGAGCGGAAAGTTTGAGGATGTTGGGAATCTTTTGGTAGTTTGGGCGCATCTTGTTGCCAAGTTAGATAAGGAGAGAATGTCTAGCCACATTTGGTAAATCCCTAGTATGGTGGGATTGGGTCAAAGCCTTAAGGGACTTGGAGGCAATGACATGGGAAGAGTTCCATGAGCTCTTCATGGGCAAGTATTTCCTAACATGCACTCGACATCTGAAAGCTCGGGAGTTCCTCGAGGAGTTAAAACCAAAGGCAATGGCGGTGCTCGAATACGTGGCTAAATTCATTGAATTAGCCCATTTCGTTGATGATTAAGTGGCCACATACATGGCCAAAGTGAGAAAGTTTGAAGATGGTCTGAAATTGTCCATTAGGGGTAAAATTGTGGGACTCCTCCTATAAGACACCAACTTGATGGTCAAGACAATTATGGCCATTGAGAGGGAGGTGGACGAAGCAAGGAACATTCGGGATGCGGGTATTAAAGATAAGTGAAGGATTTGGGCTTAGAGGTTGAAACCTTGGAAATTTCCATTGCATATGAGTTTTCCCTTAGGAACTAGGGTGAATGTTGATCAGATATATCAGGTTGTGAGTTAGAGATCTCAAGGATTCTCCTCACTGTGGACCTAAGGGTTATGGACATGTCGGAGTTTGATGTCATCGTTGGCATGGACTGGTTGATAGTACATTGAGTCATCATTGATTGTGATCATAGGAGGGTTATTGCCTACACACCAGATGGTAATTGTTTTATGTTTCAGGGGGATAAACATGACGCTTTACCCTAAGCTATGTATGACTTTAGATGGCACGGGCAGTTGATGGGTTGGCTAGTAAGCCTTACCTTAGAGGACGAGGCGAGACAAGAGTTAGGTCTACCTCGGGCGGTTTGTGAGTATGAGGAAGTTTTTCAGGATGAACTATCGGGATTACCTCCGCTAGGATGTTCACCATTAGTTCATACTAATTACATCACCTATTTCTATGACTCCACATAGAATGGCTCCTATTGAGTTGTAGGAACTCAAGGTCCAATTGCAGGAATTGTTGGACAAGGGTTTTATTAGACCGAGCACTTCACCGTGGGGCGCTCCGGTGTTGTTTTCCAAGAAAAAGGACAATACCCTTTGGCTTTGCATAGATGATCGGCAGTTAAATAGGGCTAATATAAGAATAGGTTCCCTTTTCCGAGGATTGATGATTTGTTTGATCAATTGAGAAGGGCACAGGTTTACTCCAAGATAGATCTCCGCACCGGTTATCATTAGTTGAGAGTTAGGGAGGCAGACATCCCTAAGACAGTGTTCAAGAAGCGGTATGGGCATTTTGAGTTCACAGTGATGCCATTTAGATTACCGAATGCTTCAGCAGCATTCATGGATTTTATGCATAGGGTGTTCTAGCCTTACCTAGATTGATTCGTTGTGGTTTTCGTGGACAACATCTTGATCTACTCTAAGTATGAGGAGGATCATGAGGGTCACTTGAGGATTATTCTCCAGTCATTAAGAGAACATCAGTTGTATGCCAAATTCAGCAAATGTGAATTTTAGCTTACTAAGGTGAGATTCTTAGGGCACGTGGTATCAACTTCGTGGGTATCCGTGGACCTAGAGAAGGTTGAGGCAGTTATGAGTTGGGAGAGACCAAAGTCAGTCTTCGAGATACGGTTTGTACGGATTGGTAGAGATGCTTATGGGAGGTTCATTGAGGACTTATCTGGTTAGGCGCTTTTTATGACAAGATTGACTCGGAAGGAGGTCAGGTTTGAGTGGAATGACTTGTGTGAGAGGGCATTCTAGGAATTAAAGAGCAGGCTTACTTAAGCTCCTATTCTGATAGTTCTAGAGAGGGGACAGAGGTGTAAGGTGTATTGTGATGCCTCAAAGGACGGATTTGGTTGTGTTTTGATGTAGTTCTGGAGGGTTATGGCTTATGGTTCTCGATAGTTAAAAGGCCATGAGCAGAGTTACCCCACGCATGATGTGGAGTTGGCGGCCATTGTCTTTGCCTTACATATTTGGTGCCACTATCTATATGGTGAGTAGTTCGAGGTGTTTTTGGACCACAAGAGTCTGAAGTACATCTTTACATAGCGGGACCTTAACATGAGGTAACGCATGTGGATGGAGTATCTGGAGGATTACGAATTCACTTTGCATTACCACCTCGGTAAGACAAATGTGGTGGCTGATGCGCTCAGCCAGAAATCACAGGGAGTGTTGGCTAGGGTGGCTTCCTGGAAGTGGTAGATGCTTGAGATTGTGGGACAGTTCAAGCTATAGTACAGTGATCAGGCTCAAGGTACCTTGGGGAGTTTAGTGGCTACGCCTTCCTGCTGGCCGAGTGATTGTGAGTCAGGGGGCCAGAGATGCAGTGTAGGAGTTTGGGCCATTCACATGGATGGTAGTATTCGATATAGGGAAGAGTTATGGTTTCCCTAGTTGCTGGTCTGGGGGAATCGCCAAGGTACCATTGCTGCGACTTTAACGTGCGTTGAGTGGCACGAAGATGTACCATGATCTTTGTCGCCAGTATTACTAGAAAGGGATGAAGAAACACGTTGGGGACTTTGTTCGTAGATGTCTCACGTGTCAATAGGTAAAGGTTGAGCACTAGAGGCTAGCGGGATTACTCCAGCCCTTAGAGGTAGCTGAGTGAAAGTGGTAGCATGTCACGATGGATTTTGTGACCTACTTGCCATGGACATCGCGAGGACAGGACGTAGTGTGGGTGATCGTGGGCCAGAAACACTAGAAGTCGGCACTTTCTATTTGTCTTGGATGGCTTTGACATTGGAGGATTTTGATAGTGTGAGCAGGAAGCGGCCTGTACGAAGGGTGGCGAATCGGTAATTCTTGTCAGTGTACGAATAGTACAGATTTTCTCTAGACCTTAGATGTGAAAGCAGTCCTTCACCATTAGAATCATCTCGCGAAATCTAGTTGAATCAAACAAACTACGTCGAATTCCGAGACAGTCGGATTTTACATATTTCGAGGCCGGATGAGCCAATCACGGGGTGTACGTGGCACAGGTGCCAGGCCACATGGCACAGGTTGGGAACACTTGGCACTGGTGGCCAAGTGTCATACTCTAGAATGCATGCAAATTAGTGGGAAGTAGTTGGTGCATGGCTTGGCATGGGTGACACTGCCATGGCTTGTACCATGTCGAGCACCATGAGAGTGGTCTAGTGTGAGTGGATCATCCAGAATTTGGAAAGGTTCTTCCGCTGGTTAGATCAGTCCTAGAGAGGAAGGAAAACCAGAAAAGAGAAGAGAAGGAAGCGAGGAAACCAGAAAAAGGGAAGAAAGGAAGGAGAAAGGAGGGGAGTACATAAATCCTCCATTGTTGCTAGAGTTGGGAAGATCAATTTGATCCACACTCTGAGGTATGGACCTTGCCTGATTTATTATTTCCTTTCTTGGGGCCATGGGAATGGCATTGGTTGAGTTTTGTTGTGACCCTAATGGAGGAGATTTCATGTATAGGGTAAATGTTGTAGGGGAGATCTTCCTTGAGTTTTCTTTCCTTCAACCCGCAGCGGTGTTTGGCCATAGCAGCCGTCACATATCGAATTAATTGATTCAAATTGTTGAATAAACTAGACCCAAAGGAGAAACTTTTTATTGAAATGAGTGCAATCCCAGTAAGACTCCTTTGTACTTTCAAGAATTCATTCAAATAGGAGCTAGGTTCACAAATGGGTTTGGTCTTGCTTGGCTTAAAGTTAAAAAAAGCGATGATTTCAAGACTATTTTTCATGATTTTAGATCCAGTTTTAATTCATGGATTTGAGGTGAATTGTAAGATTGATCTCTAGACCCGGTTATGATAGAATGAGGCTTAAATTTAAAGCCATTGTGGATTGTTGATTGAAGTGTCACCTCTTGGTTAAGAGATGACACCGTGTTTTGAAATGTGTGTGTTCCAAATGTATTTGGATTGTATTGGTTTGAGCTTGAACATGGCCATGTCTTGGCATTTTGCAGGTTGTGGTAGGTGCTATGTCTCGGTCACGGAGACATGAGCCTTGACATTTACTTGTAAGTGATGTTAAATTATGGGAATGCATGCTCACATGATGTATTGAATTGAATGTGTGAATATTAATATGACTACATATATTGATATTGAAGCTGAATATATGAGCTATTTGTATGCATTAGACATGAGGGTTCATGGCATACACATAATGTCCATGTAGGGGTCTTCATACATTGGGCAGGAGTTGAGTGTAGTGGCACAATTTCATTGCATTGGTGTACAACAAAACACTGCATTACATGGGTGTGTGTACATGATACCTATTTGGCACTGCGTTTGGTGTTGAATTATGTGGGCTCATGAATAGGACGAAGTCCAAATGGAATCACCGCGATTGTTAAATGAAAATGGAAAATGAAGTAATCGGGCATAACAAGTAGGGGATAGATACCCCCTCGGTGAAAAACACACGAAGAAAACACAGTTTAGAGCAATCAGGTGGCTTAGAAAAAATGTCGGAGGGTGTAAAGACCACGGTGAGACCACAGAAAGTTACATTTGCCCCGAAAAGACACAAGAAGAAGGAAGAGTAAATAAATATCAAAAAAGACTATGGGTTGTGTGATGGGAATTAAAGGATGGACCGGTGTTTGATTCTCAGCCTTGCTGCGTTGGGTGGTTGGTCGTGGTGACTGATACATGGGGCATGTAGAGTGTCGTCTCATACTTGGCACATTGTTTTTCCATGATAGGACAACATGTCTACATGGATTGTGTTGTTTGTGTGGCTTGTAGCGATCATTTACATGTGCACCTAGGAGGAAAGTAGCCACAGTAGGTTTGTCTCTGGCGTAGCTACTTGAGTCATGGGAACCTCTTTTTTTTTTTTTTTTTTTTAGTCTTGGTCGTGTGCGGATGGCAGAGCTCCTTAGAGGCCAACGGTTGAGAAGGGCAGGTTGGCCTTGATGTGTTTCTGCCCATATATGCATGAGAGCGTACTCGTATCATCCACTGTTTTAATGCAATGGAGCAAACATTTGGTTCTAATGCACGTATTTGTACCATATGTGTGAGTTAGGTGCTATAACTCTCACGCGTTTGTATCACAGTTTGTATGAAATTGTACATTGTATTTATAAATTCAATATGCGAGGATGAGTCTCGGTATATGAGACATGTGAGGCGATATCGGGATACCGTTTCCATAGACTTCCAAAGGTTGACGGGTTGTCGGCGGGACCCGGTTTTGGGGTGTCTGAGATGGGTTGTTTATCACGGGGAGATAGTCAGGATTCTGAGGAGTCTTAGTATCCATAGTATCAGTTGGGATCCCGGTTTTGACTCAGAAGTTTTGGAAGGGTTTAAGAAGGCCATGGGGACCTGATTGATGATGAGCATAGTTTTTCATCTTCAAACGGATGGTCAGTCAGAGAGGACTATCCATACTTTGGAGGACATGATATGCGCATGCGTCCTAGATTTTAAGGGTAGTTGGGAAGAGCATTTGCCCTTAGTGGAATTCGCGTGCAATAATAGTTATCAGACGAGTATACAATAGCACCCTAGGAGGCACTATGGGAGGCCATGTCAATCTCAGTTTGCTGAATGAGAGGTGGGGAGAGAGACCCCAGCGGTCGGTTGGTTAGAGACACCTCAGAAGGCCAGACTTGATATAGAAGCGATCTCACTACTCGGTAGCGGGAAGAGTATGTCGATAGATGGCGACGACCTCTACAGTTTGAGGTGGGTGATAATGTCTTCTTGAAGGTAATGCCTAAGAGAGGAGTGGTTAGGTTCGGCAAGCGGAGAAAGCTATCATCAAGGTATATTGGGCCCTTCGAGATACTCAAGAGGGTGGGTACAATTGCGTATCGATTAGCTTTACCGCCAAGTTTATCGGGAGTTCATCCTGTGTTCCATGTCTCCATGCTCCAAAAGTACACTCCAGATCCGACTCATGTAGTGGATTGGGGCAAGCTTGCTATTGACACTGATAAGACTTTGAGGAGGGACTGATGTGTATCATGGATAGCCAGGATCAGGTTTTGCGAGGCAAGACTGTGAGGCTAGTAAAGGTGTTGTGGCAACACTGAGGAGTGGAAGAGGCGACATAGGAGCATGAAGACACTACTTATGCCAATTATCCCTTCTTGTTCAAGGAAAAAGGTATGTTTTTAGTCATTGATACAAAAATGACTGTTGCATGTGCATGTGATTGTACGTGTATGTATGTGTGAATTTCGGGGACGAAATTATTTTAAGGGGTAAGAATGTAAAACCTGGGAAAATTTGAATTTTTTCGAAAAAGGGAAAAAAGGGTAAATTTCCACTAATCTTATAAGTTACCATTTGGAACTTTTCTAGATTTGGATAATGAAACGAACCTCCTTTGTAGGATTTGTCTCTTGCGAATCCTAGTTACCCGGGCAATTTCGTTAAATTAAGAGACGTCAGTTTTCCACGATTTTTGGGCGTCAGTGTCTGTTGGATCTAGCTGGATTTTGAGAAAAATCTCAAAAGTGGAAAAAATAAATAAAGTAAAGTTCATTTAAAATAAATTGAACTTGAACCGGGATGAAATAAATTATTTCAGGGAAAAACAGACTTGAACGAGTCGGGGACACGTGACACGAAATGAGCCAAGTGTTTAAAATTTGGAAGAAGGGTTAAAAGTCATTTTTGGGGCAGAAAGATCAGATTTACATTTGTGCGAGTCGCGAGAGAGAGAGAGAGAGAGAAGAGAGAGAGAGAGAGAGGAGAGAGAGAGAGAGAGAGAGAGAGAGAGAGAGAGAGAAAAAGAAAAAAAATCCAATTTTCTTTCTTTCGATCTACGGAGTTCTGTTGGTCTGAATTCGTCAGGCAAGAATGAAAGTTCATCTACTCGATGAGGGCTACACATGGGTACCAAAAACATGTGATTTGGCCGAGGATTCAAGCGAGAAGTTCAGGAAATCAAAGGTTTCGGGTTTAGGAAGTGTCTACGGGACTTCACAAGAGGTTTCTTCTACGCTCTGAGGTGAGATTCTTCTTACTTTGGTTTATTTTCCACTCTAAGGGCTGTTTGGTTTGTGTTTATGCCGCGAGGGCTGTTTGTGTGTTGCACTCTAAGAGTACATTTGGTAAGTTTGAGGATGTGGGAATAAGTGCCTGTTTTGACCTTACATGATGTCAGTTTTGGGGCCTGGCACTGGTTGAGGAATTTGGGCTAGTGTTTCTTCATGGAAATTGTGGTGATTCATGAACAGTGTTAAGTTTTGATCACCCAAACTAGGCCTCTATAGCTCAATTTATGGTCCATTTTTCGAGACTACCACAGGTTGCCCTGTTTTGACCCTATACATTATCCATATTTTGGGACAGATTTTTGGTTTGGAAAAATGAAGAATTTGGGCTAGTTTTATTCATAGAGTATAGCTTGTGCAAACTTGATGCAGGCTTTTAATTACCAAGTGGACCACCTCTCATAAATGAGTTATAGTTCCAGCTGGGGATTGCCCCTGACCCACCCCTAGTTTGACCCCATACACTGTCCAGATTTCGGGACTGATTTCTAGTTAGGAAAAAGAGGGAATTTAAATTAGTGTTTTGCATGAAAATTATAGCTACATCTATAAACTTGATGTGGGCTTTTGAATCACCCAAATTGGACTTGTACAGCTCAATTTATGGTCCATTTCCCGGGACTGCAACAACTTAGGATGTTTAATGGTTTATGTCAAGTTTTGGGAGCGTGGGGACAAGTTTACGAGGCGAGTTCAGACTATTCTGTGGTCTATTATGGCTTGTTGTGAAATTTTTGTGGGCATCTCTATGCACAGTGGTCTTGAGATCAAAGTTGTCATTGCTTGAGTTTGAGTGACATGCTTAGTGATAATTAATTGGAGGTCAATATGTGTGTCCTTATGTATTGACATGTGATGAGTTTGTGTATGGATAAGGCCATTGCATGGCTTGTTTGTAGGCTATTTGTGTACATGTTATGTCACAATTTGTCCTAGAGAATAAAGTATGTCATTCACTTGGTGGTGTGACTTGTTGATGTTGATATATGTGTGGAAATATGTTGACATGAAATGTGATGATTTAATTTTATCATTATAATTGTGCATGATTAATGGGTTATGCTTGACCCCAGAGCCGGCAGAGCTAGATTTGAGCGGATCCAAGGCGAAACACAGGAATGCCAGGCAAAAGCTAATAATCAAATCCATTTATCAAATACATTTCATTGATGACATTTCATTCTCAAATCTTTCTTTGACGGTTTAATTTAGAGGCAAACCATAGCTTATTTACATTTAAAAAATACATTTACAATGAAGGCATTCATGCCTTTTCAAAATGATTTATAAAATAGATGTTCAGAGTTCAAATTGTTTTTACAAAATATCAATGTTCAAAAACAATGAAGTGAATACAAATGTCGGAGCATACTCTGCAATTCTTTCTTTATGACTCGACGCTCCACGATCTTGGGTCCACTTTCAATCACTATCAATCACTCGGTACCTGCGCATTGACAAAAACAATACGCTAAGCATTTTCATGCTTAGTGGTTCTATACAGTTCTCCATTTCCATTTCAGTTCAATACAAATCATGCATTTGTCAAAATAATGCCTTTATACAATGTCTAGTGTAATGTAAAAGATACTTATACAAATACACTTTTTAATATCATTTTACGCTTTTTGGTTGTGATTTCACATATATTTATAGAGTCAACATTCACTACGTATCTCGCCTTGGTGAATCTTCATCCGCTTGTCATTCGCATATAATGTGGGATTTCACATTCAATATTACAATCTCACATATATCATAGAAGTCAACTTTCACGAGTGATTCGGGCTAAGTAACTCGTCCCGTTCATTGGTCTTAGTGAAGAATGGATTTCACATTCAATATTAAAATATCACATATGACTATAGAAGTCGACATTCACGACTGATTCAGTTGGTGAATCCTGTCCAGTTTATCATTCAGTAATAATGTGATTCACATTGAACAAATATTTAAGCAGCCTTCATGACGTGAATCAATTGGTGAATCCACATGTCAGTCATTCAATAATACATTTCATAAATCAATTTACCTCATGCAAGAATTCTTATAGTTCAAATACACGCACACATGCGTATATTTGACAATCATTTCTAATACTAATAATTCAAATCAATATATATATATATATATATATATATATATAGTATATATATGCTATATATATATATATATATATATATATATATATATATCACAAATAGAACTTGAAATGGAATTCGAGTCACCATGAACAAAAACCGAATGCAGAAACTATGAACAAAGAACAAATCAATTTATCGATCCCTTTTCTCTTTCGATACTAGTCTAAGGTCAGGTTGTTGTCTTCACCCGCACCTAGTCAAATACAATTTCTCAACTCTTAGTGGTTGAACAATTAATCATACTAAATGAATATCGCTGAGGAACGGTACATTTTTCACTTAGTTTTATCCTTATTTGAACCCTCATTAGTCATTTATTAGGGTTCTTAAACTATCTAAGGCACTAAAACGATTTTCTTAAACAAAATAAAATTTTGGCTTGTGTGAATAAAGGACTTCGCCTATGGCGTAAGCACTTCGCCTCACGTGAGCAGGCGCCTCTCGTGAACCCGAGGGTCATTTTGCCTCTTCGCTCGCTTACCTACTGAGTAACCCTTCGTTGCGGCGAAGCACTTCACCATGGCGAGGGTGCCCTTCTGCGCTAAGGCCCGTGAATGCCAAATTTTTCCCGATTCTTTGCAAGCTCCAAAACCCTTAAAACCCCAATCAAAATATAAATCAATTCCTAAAGACATTCTAAAGTCATCCTAAACCAACCATGAGGAAAACCCATGCATGGAATAGTGTTTTCTTAACCCAAACATCATTTAAAGAAATCTAGGGTTTGGTTCTTACCTTGAAATTCCTCAAATTCGAAGCCCTAGCCTTTTTTCTTTTCCTTTTTGATCACTTATGCACCAAAATGGGAAGATATCTCCCACCAAAATCACTTCCCTTCCAATGCCCTAGCTTCTCTCCTTTGCTCTCAAAACATTTTTGGCCCAAATAGCCTCTCTAATTCGACATATGGCCTAATATCTCTTATTTGCCAAAGTCTCTGCTGGTTTACTTAATATATCCCATTTCATTTTTTGGCTTTTTAATTCTTCATTTCACTTTCATTTATTATTTAATTCACTTGGCATTTAAGCTTATCGTTTGACCCTTAGGTCCTCATTTTACAAATTCCAAATTTGCCCTTTTTCACTTGGATTTATTTTCAAGTTCAATCAATTCCTCATTTTAGCATATAATATTTAATCATGTGCTCACATATTCTTTTCACATTTGACATTTTAATTTATCGCTTCCTAAAGACCCAAGTTTAAGTAATAATTTATAATCTTAATATATAATAAATAATATAAAATTTAGGGTATTTCAATGCTACATAGGTGATATGCATGAGTACAATTGTCCATATAGCATTCATCATATATGTGATATTTTGCTAGGCATGAAATGGCAATATCTTATCAGAAGGTATGCACACAATATCGATTTAATGAGTGTGAGTGTATGGTTATAATCGACGCGTTTGTGTTTGATTGTGGGCTCTGAAGGTGGGACAATGTCCAACAGGGTTGCACAGTTGTATAAATGAAAATGAAAATATGTGCCTATAATAGAAAGTAGGATATACTCCCCAGGTGAAAGCCTCATTTTGGTTATACATATGTGTCCAATCAGGAAAGCCCGTGAAAGTGTAGGAAGCACAAAGCCCAAGTAGACCTAAAATTTGCCACCCACAAAAAGACACATGATTTTGAATATAAATGATCATTGAGGTGTAACATCCAAAAAGCTTTTGGTTTGAGAAACAAATGAATTTTGCTGTAAAATGATAATAGGATGTAATCCACAAATGAATTTTGTTCTAAAATGATAATAGGATGTAATCCACAAATGATGGGTTTTATCACACTTTGACATCGCATGGTGTGGTAGGAGTCGGTAAGGGCTCGGGTAAGAGGGAGTTGGTAAGGACTCGGGTGCATGGTACATGCTTGAGTCTCATCTCATCTCATGGCATATAGAATTCCAACATAGGATTGCATAATCTTGTTTGGAATGTGTGAATTGTGGAACATGATCATTGCATGTGCAATTAGGTGGGGAGTAGCCTTTGTAGGAAGTTTACTCTACTAGGGGTAGCTCACCCTTTATGGGATCCCCTTTTCAAGTACAGGGAGTACACCGATGGACGACGCTCACTCGAGGCCGCAATTATGAAGAAAGTAGGGTTGTGGCTTTGTAATCATTTTTGTAAAGATGTTTGGAATGAATTAGTTCTAGCATGTGTTTTTTTTTTATAAGAGTGTTGTAATTAAACTCTTAAGGACTATGGTAACATAGCCTTGTATATTTTTGAGTATGAATAAATGGGCATGGCTGGGCCACTTTTACCTTCTAGACCTCAAACCCCATCTCCTTCTTATTTGGGAGAGAGACTGAGAGAGAAAACTATGACCTTTTGACTTTTTATATTTCTTATAATAATAATAATAATAATACATTATTAAAGATTCATGCATAGTTTAGAATTTTGCATATGACGCTTATACATTTGATCATCTTGCCATTAAATTTGAAAATTAACTTGATCCAAGCCTTTATTATACTGTTACGAATATGGTATATTTAAATTAAATTTAATAAAATAAAAAATTTTATTTCTAACATGTTTGAGGATAAATAAGGATTGTTTGTTTTTTTAAAAGTAATGTAAGTTATATTGGAAAACAAATTTATTTTAACTTTTACGATTTAGTGAAAGCTTAAATGGAAGTGAAACCCATGAATTTTAAAAGATAATGATAACAATCAAAGATTTTTATTGAATATAATTATTTTTCATATTTGGAAACTAAAGCTTATGTCAGTAGTCATAATCACAAGTTGTTTGGTAGCAAGAATAAGTCTAGATTTCTTTGAAAATAACTCCTATTAGTTGACATGTTAGGATTAGAATTTATTTCCTTAGCCGCTTCATGTTTCAAGAGTCAGAAACATGGTTTGTTTGTTTGTTTTCTGTTATCCTTTAAAAGGCTTATTTAAGCTAGTGTTATGCTATGGATTCAATATCCATAAATCTGGATGACATTCAATGATCATTTTCAAAACAAATTTCATTTGTTTATAAACCAAAAGCTTTTTGGATGATATACATCAATGATCATTTTATATTCAAAACCATGCTCCTTTTTGTGGGTAGCGAATTTTTGGTGTCACACCACAAGCTTCGCAAACCTAGACACTTTTATGGCCTTTCACCGCTGGGGACTATGTCTAACCATAATTGGTGGGTATTTCACCCGAGGGAGGGATCTATCCTTGCTTGCTAATACCTGACACACATTTTCTTTACCACTTTATTCAACTGTGCGACTCTCTTGGATGTTGTCTCATTTAACCGAGCCCACCTAATCAAACACCGAACACAGTGTCGATTCATCAACCATGCACTCACACCCATTTAATGCGATGTCCCCATGCATATGCAATGAAATATGCCATTTCATGTTATATCATGTCACATGCATGATGAATGCTACATGGACAACACAATCCAAACCTCTTACCGGGTGCCATGGATAATCACATCACCTACATATGACTTCCATACATTATTTCATTCATGTCAATATATCATACAAGCATATATCAACATTCACATGCAATTTGTCATTCTATGTTCAAGCAATGACACACACACCATCAAGCCAATTCATCACATGTCAATACATTGGAATACCCATATTGACATCCAAACATGTCACTCTTAGTCAAGTAGTGACACACTCACAACCAAACCATATCATGGCCATTTGAACATATAAACTCACTACATGTCAATACATTAGAACACACATGTTGACATCCAAACATGTCACTCTTAGTCAAGCAATGACACTCTTAATCAAGTCATACAATGACACTTCAAGTAAAGCCACAACAATCACAAACCGGGCCTCAAAATCGACCTTAAAAAAGCTTGCTTAACAGCTATACGATAGCCCCCGCTCACCGAGGTGAAGCCCCTTTGCCTAGCGACAAAAGCCCCACCTTGCCTCGAAGCTGTCTGGCGAGCACACCTTCGTCTAGGTGAACCTTCCCTTCGCCTGGGCAAAGAACCAATCTTTCCTAAGAAGATTTGCAACTTCGCCTAGGCGAACTGAGGTTTGTCTAGTCGAAGAAACATATAACAGAACCCGAAAAAAAAAATTTCTTTGCCAAATAGGCCCTTAACAGAAAAATTCTCTTTTCCCAACCCAAAGATGGAAAGTAAGCCAAGGTAGGAAGAATCGTTTACCTCTTGGAGCGTAGACACAAGGGTAGGAAGCTTCCTAAACTCAAAAAATTCGATCTCCCAAAATATCCTTTCTCGGATCTTCGACGAAATCCTTCTTTCTAGGTACTCACGCATACCCCTCGTTGATGCGATGAACTTTCGTTCTTGGCCTGATGAAAACTGACCAACGGAACTTTGAAGTTCTTGGAAGGAAGCCCTTGGCTACCCTCTTTCTCTCCTCTCTTCTCTCACGTGTACACATCAAAAAATGAGCCCTTTTCAGCCCTAATTCCTCTTTTGTCCCAATTAAGTTTAAGTTGGATGTGTGGCCCACGTCGTGCCACATGTCCACCCTCATTCGGGTTTGATTTTGGCCCAGAGCTACTTATTCTGTCTCAGTTCAAGTTCAAATCATATGACATGAAATTAACTCAAATCAATTCCTAACATCTGAGATTTTCATGTCCTTAGCATGCCCTTAGCATCTGGATGGTCCTCTCTGACTAACCGTCCATCTGGGGATGAAAAGCTATGCTCATCATCAACCGTGTCCCCATGGCTCACAAGAAAATCTCCCAAAAATGAGCCGTAAACTTGGGATCCCGATCTGATACTATAGACATTGGCACTCCATGTAACTAGAAAATCTCCCATATGTATAACCTGCAGAATTCCTCCAGAGTGAAGGTCATGTGCACAACCAAAAAGTATGCCGACTTAGTGAGCTAGTCCACTATCACCCACACCGCGTCATGCCCTCGCGATATCCTTGGAAAAGTCACAAAATCCATCGTGACGTGCTCCCACTTCCACTCAACAACCTCCAATGGCTAGAGTAATCTTGCTGACCTTTGGTGCTTAGCCATTACCTGTTGACACGTGAGACATCATCGAACGAAATCTCCAATGTGTTTCTTCATCCCTCTCCAGTAATACTGATGATGAAGATCATGGTACATCTTCATGCCACCTAGATACATAGTAAAATGAGAGCAATGGAACTCCCTGAGGATCTCCTATCTCAGATCTTATGACTGGGGAACCATAAATTGTCCCCTATACAGAAGACTACCATCTTAGTGCATGGCCTAGCCTTCGTCACCTGTACCTGACCGTACCCGGTCCCTGATAGACAGTATCTTTATGTCTTATCCTTGAAACTCGATCACTTTACTTAATAGGCAAGGCATAGCCACTAAACTTCCCAAGGTACCCTGAGCTTGATCAATGTACTATAGTCCGAACTATCCCAGATTCTCGAGCATTTGCCACTCTCAGGAAGTTATACTAGCCAACACTCCCCATGAGTTCCGACTGAGTGCATCAGCCACCACATTTTCCTTACTTGGATGGTAATGCAAAGTGAAGTCGTAATCCCCTAGATACTCCATCCACCTGTGTTGCCTCATGTTGAGGTCCCGCTATGGAAAAATGTACTTCAGACTCTTGTGGTCTGAAAACACCTCGAACTGTTCACCGTATAGATAGTGGCACCAAGCCTTTAAGGCAAAGACAATGGCCGCTAACTCCATTTCATGTGTAAGGTAACTCTGCTCGTGGTTCTTTAACTATCGAGAACCATAGCCACCACCCTTCCGGACTGCATCAAAACACATCCCAGTCCGTCCTTAGAGGCATCACAATACACTGTGTACCTCTGTCCCCTCTCTAGGACTATTAGAATAGGAGTTGAAGTAAGACTCCTCTTTAATTCCTAGAATGCCCTCTCACATAAGTCATTCCACTCAAACTTGACTTCCTTTTGGGTCAACCTCGTCATAGATGTAGTTTACTAGGAGAAGTCCTCAATGAACCTCCTGTAATACCCTCCACTTAAATGACTTCGTCTATCCTTAACTCATAATCGGCTTCGACCTTCTTCTGTCCACTCGATACTCCCTCGAAGCAAACCATCGCGTCTCATTAACCCACCTTAAGAAGACAAAATTCACACTTGCTGAACTTTGCATACAACTGATGTTCTCTTAAGGTTTGGAGAACGATCCTTAAGTGACCCTCATGATCCTTCTCAAACTTGGAGTAGATCAAGATGTCACCCACGAAAACCACAACGAACAATCTAGGTAGGGCTGAAACACCCTATGCATAAGATCTATGAATGCCATTGGAGCATTTGTCAATCCGAAAGGCATCAATGTGAACTCGAAATGCCTATATCACATTCTAAACGCTGTCTTAGGGATATCCGCCTCCCTAAGTCTCAACTGATGGTAACAAGTGCAGAGATCTATCTTAGTGTAGATCCGCGCCCCTCTCAACTGATCAAACAAATCATCAATTCGTGGCAAGGGGTACCTATTCTTGATAGTAGCCCTATTCAATTGTTGATAATCTATACACAAAGAGAAGAGTTCATTCCTCTTCTTGGAAAACGTAATCGACCACCCTAAGCGGCGTTTCGGGTCTAATGAACCTCTCGGCCTAACAATTCCTCGCTATCGACCTTGAGCTCCCGTAGGAATTTAGCAGCGCCTATTCTATACGTATTCAGAAATAGGCAATGTACCAAGGTGCAACTCAATAATGAAGTTTACATCCCTATTTGGAGGTAATCCTGATAGTTCATCCTAAAACATCCTCAGACTCACAAAACCACTTCCGAGGTATTCCAAATCCTCGGTTGGCCCTCCGTGTAAGGCTTACCAAATTAACTCCACCAACCGGCCACAGGCCACCTAGAGTCGTACATAGCTCGAGGTAAATCATCATGCTTATCCCCTTGAAACGTAACATAATTACCATCCAGTGTATAGGCAGTAACCCTTCTACGATCACAATCAATGACGACTCGATGTGAAGTCAACTAGTCCATCTCAAGGATGACATCAAACTTCAACATGTCTATGACCTTAAGGTCCAAAGTGAGCAGAATCCCTGAGATCTCTAACACACAATCTAGACATATTCGATCAACCCTCATACTAGTTCCTATGGCAGAACTCACATGCAACGACTCTTCCAAGGTTTCAACCTCTAAGCCCAAATCTTTTATACATGAATGAATGAGATGCACCAGAATCAAATAATACTCTTGCCCATAAGTGAAAGAATAGAAAATTACCCTGAATAACCAATTGATCTACAAGCTTAGTCTGAGGTGTGATGGCGTAGACATGCCTCTGGGTCCCTGAAGTCCCAGCATGTGAGCCTTATCCTCCACCTCGACCCATGCCCCGACCCATGTGGTCCGTCTGCGAAATAGTAAGTGCTTGTGCAGAACCTTAGGACTGATACTATCTTTCTTGGCCCATGGCAGGGTAGGGAGGAACAAAATGCGTTTATGCATGCCCTACTAATGACTAGGACTATGGTGTCCTATAACTCTAGGATCTCTACCTCTAAGGGCAGTGCCATCTCAAGTGTCCAGGCTAGTGGCATTAGAAACACTCTCTCTGCCTTGGCTAGCTAGGAGCCCTGAAGTGTCTTCCATCTTAGGATGACTGATCTTGGCCTTGGCCTAGGTAGCCGCGACCATTTCTTTGAAACCCTTGCGGAGTAGACGTCTTCTACTTCTTTCCCAAGCTAGAAGAAGAGAGTTGACTGACAGGCCGAAAACGTGGTGTGTAAAATATACGCCTATACGCGCAAGTGCACGCGTCGCCCCAAGTAATATAGTGTACCAAAAGGTACGGATATCGATCCACGGGGACAGGAGAATTGAATACAAAGATGTGCTTTTTAGATATTATCTGAATAAACGATATGAGAAAGAAACTCAAATGGGTGACCTCAAACTGAACCATCGATTCATCGAATTACTGCGGTATCAAGACTGTGTGGCTATGTCTCCCTACCACGCTCGATGGATTATTTCTTAAAGATGAGTTTATTCAGTTTATTTATGATTTCTTAACGGTTAGGTGATCTTTGTCTACGAGATACCCTCTCTCGAGGTGCATTCGCCTATCTCGCAAGAGCTGTGGTATATCTCTATCCCAATTCCTGCAGACCAAATGCTTAAATGTTCTAACCTTATTTGCCACCTTCTGCCTCTGAATATCTCTATTCACCGACTCAACCAAAGGTCGCTTCTTAATTATCCCTAGCATCCTCATCTCCTCGAATCCTGATTCTAGCATGAACATCCTAATGTTGGCCAAACATTACCATGTAATTAATCTACAGATGTAAAGCAGATAATAATAAATCATAAATAACTGAATAATATAAATTAATCACTTTTAATCCATCCAAATGTGACAGGGTTCAACAAGTCCCTAGGTATAGATCTAGAACATAATGATCACGAAAACACAAGTATGTGATATATAAAACATAAGTTCCATTGTCTAAATCAAAGAACCAATACAAAAGTCCGGGCTCTTCTTCAGGGTCGATGTCGCTGCTGCTCTGATTTCCGCGCCCTAATCCGTACTATTCCCCGATGCCTCCAAATCCGCGCCTCCTTTTGCTTTTACTGCCGAAAGCGTATCCTCGCGACCGACGTCGCGACGTTGCAACGCCGCTGACGCTGAGACGTCATGACGCTGTCAGCCATGACTTTGCATTAGTCGACCCAACGCCGCTGATCGCCGACGCCACGACATGGGAACGCCGTACGCCGGGACGCCGACGCTCCGCACTTTCATGCAATGCCTCCTTATGCTCCAAAATTGCTTCCAACAGCTGCCCTTTTTGCTCCAATGCCCTGCATCCACACTAAACACCAATTCAGGAGTCTAGCCACAAAAAACTATGAAACTAACTATAAAATAACGTTAAAATGAAAAACCGACGCGGGTATAATATGAGTGTTTTAGGCACTCATCACAGTTCCTTAGTCTTAGTTTCTTGTTTGTCCCCACAAGAACCGACTCTTAAACCTAACACCCACTTTATGTACTAAAGTCTAACACGAGGGTAGTGTGATGCACATGCCGAAAAGTGTAGGATCAAATCGGGACCGACTCACACCGCCGGGCGCTTCTTTGTTCGAGTTCATAGATGCACACAAGTGTTTGACTTTCGTAAAACTCGTTGAAATAGGTAAAAAGTGAATAGTGCCTCAAATTCCATGGTATTCAATAACCTTTCCCAAGGACCCTATGTGCGTCGAACGAATGACCCTAAAGTGTATACCTAGTTCCGACACCCCCAAACTTAAGCTCAACTCACCTAATTGGAAGAAGCTAACTAAGAAAGGATAAGAATGCACCCTTTTTATTCATACCAAAATATCTAATTATTTCCTAAATACCTAAAAAAAATATGAAGAAGACCTAGTGCCAAGAAATTTTAGATGAGTGTTCCTGTAGCGGGGATCCATTGGTGACTCCCCACCAGTTGGTTAAGGGTACCATGCATTAAATTCCCTTCAAAATTCACCCCGAACACTCAACCAAACTCAACGGCCCTAGGTTGTGGAAATGATCCATCTTCTGGCCCCATGTAGCTGCAAGTGCTGAAGCTTAATGACTCCTACCACAAGCTTAGTGGCATTAGGCTTGAAAGGCCCCTGACCGTGCCCTGGATTCTACTTTGATTATCCACTCTATTCTACTTCACAAGCCTATATATATATATATATATATATATATATATATATATATATATATATATATATATTTTTAGTCAGCTCGATGGCAATCCTCTCTTTTTCAAGCTGTGTGTCCCATCACTTAGGTGGTTGGGAGACCCTGTCTGTCGAGCTTTGCAGTGAGTCTGTCTCACTGCTCGCATTAGTGTATTAAAGATAACATCTCGGGGGGCTGGAATTGCAGTCACGACTGAGTTGACAAGGCATTAGCCGGTGAGGAGCGACGCACAGCCTCGCAAACTAGGAGCGAATTCAGAACTAAGCTTATGAAAATGCTCTCGTATTTACAAGGAAAAGACGTATGGCATTTATTAAACAATATCACAGCATGGTTTCACTGCAGCATGCCAGTTTACAGCTCACTCGCCATGCTTCCTGAAAATTGAGGTCTAGATGGTCCAAGCCTTTCACAAGCACGTGCCCGTGCGGCTGCAGACATCACACATCCCCGAGAAAGCACACATTCATTAACACACCAACTGTTGGAAGCCGATTTGAGAGAAAGCCTACGAGAAAGCGTATCATTTCTTTCGATCGCATCGTACTAGCACAGAAGCAGTCACATGTGCTGAGTCTCTCGAGCAGAGCTGTGTGATGCTGAGCTGGGCGACAGCCAAACAATAAGCCGAGGCAAATTCAAGTTTGAGGACATTTTTTATTGCTTTGCTGCGATAGCTGTTTATGTTGGTTTTTGTCTGCATCGGGTGTTTTCTGGTTGTTACCAGTATCGGCAGCAGGCCGGGAGATCCGCCAGTGTAGTACAGTCTGTAGTAATCCCATTTGATGGTGAGTCTCACAAACCAGAGCCACTAATGTGAAATTTTGCAGCTTCCTCTCTGCAACGCCGTGACTGGTCGCAACGCCGCGACGTATCAACGCCACGACGCCAACTTTACCTTCTCTCGAACGCCGCGACGTGGATTTCCAACGCCACGACGCTGATTTCAGTATTCGCCGGACCGCGACGGATTTCCAACGTCGCGACGCTGATTTTTACACCCGAACGGCCGTTGACGTGAGTCCCAACGCCGCACGCTGGTTCTAGTCCTTCGCCGAACGTCACGACGCAGAGACAACAAACGCGCGCCCGAACGCCGCTGACGTTGATACCCAACGCCGCCGGTCGCGCTAGCGGCCCATTTCGAACGCGACGCTGCCTCGAACGCCGCCGACGCGCTGTCAGCGAAGCCAAATAGTTCATTTGCTCTTCACTTGCCATTGTCGCCGGCCCCGCTGCTGCCACTCACTGGCCTTTCTCAGCCGAAAGCCCCCATCACACGTCGCAGTCTATCCGTTCTCCCATCTTCTTCGCATCACTTCGTACTTCACAGTACACACCGCTTCATTTCCCAGTGCCACACTTCGCACTCAAGTTTCTTCATTCGCTGTAGTCATATCTAGTGTTATCATCGCACTCATGGAGCGGCCATGAAATCTTTAGCTTGCCTTCAATGTCATATTAGGCCATAGTGTGCTTGGAGTCCCATTTGGTGGGTTTGAGTCACAGTGTTGCCTCCCAGTTAGTTTCATTTTTTAGTGCACACTAGTGCCTGCAGTTTTGCTCCAGTCAGCAGGCGCCACTTGCGCCATCACTACTGAATTCCCGCTAATGTTCCAGTAAAAGACAGAATGCTTACGTATGGTTTGCTCAGAGACCCGACCCCCACCTATGATAGTCACGCGGGAAACAGCACGAGGGTGCCGTCTGATCTGCCGGAATCATCTCGCAAGAATCGATCGCTCATTGTGCCAGCAGCTCACATCGCCGACCATTTCGCCCAAGAAAAATACGCTGGAGGATGGCTTATTTCTTGCGCCAACCACTCACCCAGCCAAGCGATGAGCTGGCGCGAGAGCCTCTACGCCAACGCCGCCTCCCACGCCCCTAAGAGCGAGCGGTCATTGGCCGGCGAAAGCCGATCAATACCTACATAGTTCAGATCATGGTCCTTCGGTCGTCCGATTTTACGAAAGCACCCCACGTTCTGAGATCATACTCGTTTTTGAAATGGGTGAGCTGAAATTATCATCGAGGCCATGCGCCTCCATTTCAAGGCCAAATATTTGGCCTTTATCCCTAAGGTATGGCATCATTTCATCACATCACGCCTCATCCCGACGACGAACGTGTGTGAAGTGACAGCCAAGCGGGCCCTGCTCAACTATACCATCATACAGGATATACCTGATAAATGGGCGTGTTATGAGATGCCATCCTCCATAACCGGGACGCCAAAATGAATCTGGGGCACCCTTTCCTCATCTTTGGCTTATGCAAACGAGTCGGGGTGCCCCTTGATGACAATGAGACATGGCTCCACCCGATTAAAGCCATATCTGTCAAGAGGGACAAAACCAAAGTCCCACCTAATTTTTGAGGGGCATATGGATTCCGCCATGAGCCCCCGACGAGGACGAGCTTCCATGACTATCAGCCTCGCTTGACTTCATGATCCCTGTGATGGACATTGGGCCGCCCTCGTCCCATCCACCTCCACCACCACCACCACACCTCACTGAGCCTCCAAATTCCTCAACCCGACCCCGATAACTGCTCTCCCCATCGAAGCCGCTTTATTCCTCGACGACCCAGAGCACCGCAGCCCCACACAAGATATGGAGGCCCTTCATGCCGATATGCGCATCGCGGTCGGGCTAATCAAAGCCACCATTCTTCTCGCCAAAGAGCAGCCCTGCAAATGTCTGTACCAAGACAACTTCGTTTCACTGCTCACATCGCTTACCATCAGCAGCTGATCACTGTGGAGTTCTTCACCCTCTATCGTTTTATATTGCCGCTGAGGACACCGGATATCTTATTCGGGGGTGTGGGTGACACTCCTGCCTTGCGAGATTCGTCTTATGTTTTTGAGTGCGGTCATTTATTTTCATTCATGCATGTTAGTTTACATTTCTACGTAGTCAGTTTACATTTCTATTGTTTATGTTTGTGTTAGTTCATCTTTATACGTAGTGGTTTCATGTGTAGGTCGTTTGTGTATGTGTGCCATGTTGTGAGTCAAGGATCAATTTTGGACCGAATCCACTATGGGCATGGGAAAACAGATGCATATGATGTTTGATGCTCGGGGTAATTAGGTTGAATAGGTGGAGGGTTTAGTGAACCACTTCCGGGTAGTCAAGAAACCATTTCTCAAGAGCCCTTTCACATTCACACACTAATGACCCCGAGCATCAAAAATCATATGCATCCGTTTTCCCATGCCCATAGTGGATTCGGTCCAAAATTGATCCTTGACTCACAACATGGCACACATACACAAACGACCTACACATGAAACCACTACGTATAAAGATGAACTAACACAAACATAAACAATAGAAATGTAAACTGACTACGTAGAAATGTAAACTAACATGCATGAATGAAAATAAATGATCGCACTAAAAACATAAGACGAATCTACGCAAAACCCGAGTGTCACCCACACCCCCCCAAACAAGATATCCAAAGGTCCTCACCGCAATATAAGAACGCGAGGGTGAAGAGAACTCCCCCGTGATCACCGCGGTGGTGGCTGGCGCCGGTGAAAGGCGAGAAGCCGCGAGCCGGGCCTCGCAAGGACCGCCGTCAAGAATGGTGGCTTGATCGCCAAAGACAAGACGCATATCAGCACGGAGGGCCTCCATATCCTCGCGGTGACGAGGACGCTGCGTTCCCGGTCTCGCCCCGTATCGCGCCAAAGCGCCGCAAGGGAGAGCACGGTCCTCGGCCTGTGAGGGACTGAGGGAGCCGCCCGTAGACCGTGGTGGCGGCGGCGAGGGATGACGAGGATCACACGTCCTCCGATTGCCCAAGAGTCCAAAACGAGCCCGATGAAGTCGTGAAGCTCGCCCCCGTCCGAGGGCCTGTCGAATCATATGCCCTCCGGGTCGTGGGACACCCAGCTTGTCCCTCTGGATGATATGGCTTTAATGGGGTGGAGCCATGTCTCATTGTCATCAAGGGGCACCCCGACTCGTTTGCATAAGCCAAAGATGAGGAAAGGGTGCCCCAGATTCATTTTGGCGTCCCGGTTATGGAGGATGGCATCCTCTATAACCTGCCCAACATCAAAAGGTATATCCTGTATGATGGCATAGTTGAGCAGGGCCCGCTTGGCTGTCACTTCACACACGTTCGTCGTCGGGACGAGGCGTGATGTGATGAAATGATGCCATACCTTAGGGATAAAGGCCAAATGTTTGGCCTTGAAATGGACTGCATGGCCCTCATTGTTAATTTTCCACTCACTTCGACCATTAGTCAAGACCCGAATGACCCTGGTAGCCTGGTGCTCGTGAAGCCGATCGAATCCGCCGTAGGGGACATGATCTAGACTATAATAGCCATTGATCGACCAAGACCGAAGTCCACCAATATTCCTCACTCGTGACTTCTCTTAAGGACGGGAGGCAGGATTGGTGAACTCTCACAGACTCACACTCATCGCACCGGGATGAGGTGGCTGGGCAACAAAGCTTGCCATCCCTTAGCCGCTATGGTTTTTCGGAAGAAGTCGTCCGGATGGTGGAAACCCTTCTCTTTAATGAACGATCGGTTCTTGAAGATGGTGTCGAACCGATCGACGACACCCTCATTCACGAACCGCGTGATATCAGGCAAGCGGGGCCTGGTCCTCTGACCGACCCCGCTTGGGTAGGCAATTGCCTTTGCCGACATTGGGGCTACCGGACTTAGAATGCAAGTGGTGATGGCACCAAATTGGCGCACCCACTGACCTAGACAAAACTACAAACACCTAGTGTGCACTAAAAAAAATAGAAACTAACTAAGTGTACTAATGACTCAAACAACCTAAATGGGACTCAAATACCCTACAATAACCTAATATGACATTAGAGGTAAACCTAAAAGACTCCGTGACCGACTGTGAATGCAATGATAACCCTAGATGACTACACTAGTGCGAGAACTGAGTGCAGGGTGGTGTGAACGCAAGGGTGAAAATGAACCGGTGTGTAATGGTCTAAGTGATGTGCAAAGAGAAGGTCGGAGGTCGACTAGCCTACCACTCAGCGTGATAGGAGCCCTAAGAAGGAAGGTGAGGATGGGTGCGCAAGGTTGCTAGGGTTCAGCAATGGGGCGCGCAGCTTAAGAGCAAAATGGGCTATTTTGGCCTTAAAACAAGGCAACGCCGCAACGCCGGCAACGTCGCGACGCCCAGAGAATGGGGACTAAACAACGCCGCAACGCTGGGGTATCAACGCCGCGACGCCCGCAGACATACATAAAAATCTAACGCCGACGCTGATATCTCACGCCTCGACGCTCCAGAGGTTTAAATTCAACGCCGCGACGCTAGAACTCACGCCGCGACGCTCCGTGAGTAAAATCAACGCCGCTGACGCTGGTAACCACGCCGCATCGCCCGCAGAAGGGTAAAGTTGACGTCACGACGTTGAAACGCCGCGACGCTGGCACGCGCGGCGACGCTATGAATTCAACGTCAGCGACGTTACGTGAGAAGGCTTCAAAAATTTCACATTAAGTAGCCCTGGTTTATGACCCTCCTCTCAGAATGGGACACTGACTTGTAATGCTTCTCGCACCAATCCTGATCCTCCCAAGACTAAGGTCAAGGACTCCCGAAAGTAAACAACCAAGAAGAAACACCGACACGGACAAACCAATAAACCAATATCAACAAAACAAACAATAAAAAATGTCACCGTAAAATGGGGTCAAGCCCCCAAGAAGCGCTATGTTTAATGTCGTTAGCCTCGACTACTCAATCTCACGTGCTCTGGGACCCGAGCTCGTATGACCGCTTACGGTGCTTCGTCTGATGCGCCAAAGGAATGATCTCGCTTCCTCATGGAACTCTCTCCAAAATACGGCTTTCAACCGCTGGGTGGTGACCGGTGGAATGTGCCTTTCTCGTGATGTGTGATTTACTCCACCATGTGAAGATCTGGTAACTCGTGGAAAGCCCGACCATCTAGGACTTCACTCTTCCGAAGAGTTTTAAAGTGAATTGAACAAATAGAACTTGCTGTCCTGCCGTGAACTCCTTCCTGGTGATGTGTTTATCATGCCAGGCTTTTATCTTTTCCTTGTAAATATGAGCATTTTCATAAGCTTCGTTCCTGAATTTATCTAGTTCACTGGAGTCAAAGGGCCGCTTTCTCACGCTTGAGTAATCGTTCATATTCAACCGCCGAGTCGCCCAAGAGTTCCGAATATTGCTCCAATTCCACTGAAGATGGCATGTTTACGCATACACCTGGGCCTCGAATCTATGACATACCCAAAGGAGTTTTAAACGCTGTGCGGTATGCCCAGAGTGCATCTTCGATTTTTTTAGACCAATCCTTCCGGGAACTGTTGACTGTCTTCTCAAGAATAGACTTAATTTCTCGATTTGACACCTCTGCTAGCCCATTTGACTGCGGGTGATATGCAAGAGATGTGCGATGACGCACCCCATACTTTTGTAAAACCTTGTCAATCACCTTATTGCAGAAATGAGTACCATTATCTGTGATCAGTGCCCGAGGGGTTCCAAATCGTGAGAATATGTGGCTGCGAAGAAATTGAGCCACGACCTTGGCATCGTTGGTGCGGGTCGGAATGGCTTCTACCCACTTCAAGACATAGTCTAATGCCAGTAGAATATACAGGTTGTTGTAAGTTGGAGGAAATGGTCCCATGAAATCCAGCCCCCATAAGTTAAATAGCTCTACTTCCATAATGGAAGTATGTATGTCAGTCTCTTTTAGAAATACCACCCATTCGCTGACATTTGTCACATGTGGATAATGGCGATGAGCATCTTTAAATGCGAATGGGGCAGGCTTCCGACCGAGAACTTTTGGCCGCTGTCATAATACCAAAATGTCCACCATTGCAGTAAAGTGTGGCGCTGGTTTAAAACGAATTGCTCATTTCATCCTCTAGCACACATTCGAATCACATGGTCGGGCCAAGAATGTTCAGAGGACGGCTCCTCCCAATAGTAGTGTTTCAAGTGGCGAAAACCTATTTTTCTGTTGATAGTTAAATCCCGAGGGATTACCTCGTGCCACCAAATAATCTACATAACTGCGAAACCATGGAACTCGCCTCTCGGCCCTCAATAGCTAAGAGTTTCTCATCCGAAATTGCCATTCACTTGAACATCATCACCGCCTTCCAATCGTGGAAAGACGACCGCCACCAGTTTTCAATGCCTTTCGGTTTTAATCTCAACATCAAATTCCTCGCAAAGAAAAAGAACCCACCGGATTAATCGAGGTTTGGCATCTTTCTTAGTCATAAGGTATTTAATGGCAGAGTGATCAGTGTGGACTACTACCTTGTTACCAATCAGATAAGGCCTGAATTTGTCAAAGGCAAAGACACAACCAAAAGTTCTTCTCTCAGAGTGGCGTAATTCAACTCGAGCATCATTCAAAGTTCTCACGGTATAGTAGATTACTTGGAAAATTTTCTCTCAAGCTTTCGCCCAAAGACCGCCCCAATAGCAAAATCGCTATGGCCACATGGGTTCGAAGGAAAAGACCAACTGAGCCACGACACTCGGAGCTGAGATCAACTTATCCTTCAACACTGAAAATGCATGCAACCACTGCGAATCAAACTCAACTGGGATCCCTTGGACCAAAAGGTTAGACAACGGTTTTGCAATCTGAGAGAAATCCTTTATGAAGAGCCCTGTGAAATCCAAATAAGGCTCCTAAAAAGCTTCTAATCCCTTTTACTGACGAGGGTGGAGGTAACTTTTCAATCGCGCTTCACCCGCTCCGTCTACCTCTATTCTCGCGGCTGAAACCGATGTCCGAGTACAATACCCTCTTGTACCATAAAATGGCACTTCTACCAATTGAGTACTAAGTTGGTCTCCTCACATCTTATCAAAACTGATCTCAAATTCTCCAGACAGTTGTCAAATGAATTACCCAATACCGAGAAATCATCCATGAAGATTTCGATTGTCTTCTCAACCATGTCGGAGAAGATGGCCATCATACATCTTTGAAATGTGCCCGGTGCATTGCACAGTCCAAAGGGCATCCGCCTGAAGGCGAATGTACCATAGGGACATGTGAATGTCGTCTTCTCCTGATCCTCAGGGGCTATAGCGATTTGGTCAGAAATGAGTATCCATCCGTGCCAACAGACTACTTTGAATTCCATTAATCGATCCAACATCTGGATCTAGAAATGGCAATGGGAAATGATCTTTCGGGTGGCTTTGTTCAGCTCCTAATCAATGCAAATCCTCCACCCAAGGACTGTCATGGCTGCGTAATATGTTGTTCTCCTCGTTTTATGATCAAGTGTTCCTCCTTTCTTCTGGGCACCACTTGAATCGACTAACCCATGCAATCGTCTCGAAATAGGATAAATTACCCGCGATTCAGCCATTTCAATACCTCCTTCGACCACCTCTTTCATTGTTGATTCAACCTCCGCCGTGCTTCCACTCGAAGGTTTGCGTCCATCTTCTCGAGCAAAATATGATGCTGAACATGGAAGGATCTAATCCCTTTCTCAATCAAGGCTAGAGACCACCCAAGCGCATTTTTATGGTCTCTAAGGACCCTCAATAACTTCTCCTCCTCTAATTCAGTCAAGGATGCTGAAATGATCACTGGTAAAGTGGAGGCTACCCTAAGGTATGCATACTTCAAATGGCTAGGTGGGGTTTTTGTTCCATCTGGGTGGTCAGCTCCACCAATGGCACCGGGCGTCTTAGCCCCTTCACCTAGAGATTCAAAGTATTTCCTCCTATTAGGTCCGAAAGAGTCTAGCCATTTAACATATTCCTTTGCCTCTTCGCTCATGTTCTCAAAATCATTCTCCACTAGGCTAGCCTCCCAAGGGTCAGTGAGACCACTTTGGCTAGACACTATAGCCTCTACTATCTCTGCCATGAAGCAAGTATCACTCCCGGATGTCTCACTGCTTCAAACACGTTGAACTTGACTTCGTCGTCCTGTACTCTCAATTTTAGTTCTCCTCCCTGAACATCAATCATTGCCCTGCCGGCTGCTGGGAAACTAGCCTACCTAAGATTATGGGTATTTCTTTATCTTCTTCCATATCTAGTACAATGAAATCACTGAAGATAAACTTATCAACCTTCACAAGGACATCTTCTATTACTCCCTGATGTTTCAAAGATCCGCTCTAGTGGATCAATGACTATCACCCTAAATTCTGCACTACTAAATGGATAAGGGCATGAGATTAATGCTCGCACCCAAATCACAAAGAGCTCTCTCTCAAAGATAGCATTTCCAATGGTGCATGGAATAGTGAAACTGCCTGGGTCTTTAAGCTTTTGTGGCAGCTTCCTCTGAAGTATGGCGCTACATTCCTCGCTTAAGTTAACTGCTTCAAAGTCGGCTAATCTTCTTCGAGACAAGATGTCTTTCTATAAACTTCACATAACCGGCATTTGTTCCAGAGCATCGCAAATGGGATATTGATAACTTTTTAAACACTTCCATGAATTTAGTGAACTCGCTTATCCAAATTTTATGTTTCTTAGGCGCTGTGATGGAATCGTAGTCAAGCCTTTCTTCGAGTTGTCTCGCATCAAGTCTCATTAGGGTTGATCTTTATCTCGCATCATCATTCTGCCTGTCGATGACCTTCTCAGCTCCTAACTCGCTACAACCTGGGTTTGTGACTGTGATTTCCAATTCCTTCCCACTTCGCCAGAAGATTGCTTTAACATGTTCATTCCCATCTCTTCGGGTTTACTGAATTGCTTGGTAATGAACCCTACGCCTTCTCGCTAATAAGTTTGCCATTCGACCCATTTGTACCCCAAATTTCTCACTGTGGCCGCTGATTGTTCAACTGGCCGTCGGGCCGCTGCATATTTCCTCGTCTCATTCATGAGCAGAGTGGGAGGTTAACATCTATGCAAGAGCTTGTTCTAAGTCCACCTTTTTCTCAGGAGGTGGTTCACTAGCCCGTTTGATGGCATATTGTTCTGGTTATTCCTCCATCCATACCCTTGACTATTCTGACTGTTCTGATTCTGATTATTACGCCACCCTTGGCCTTGATTTTGACTCTGATAATTGTTTCCATACCGTCTCGCACGTGATTTACCTGGACAACCTCGACACGTGATCGGGCCTCGCTCTATTGTTTGGTTTCCTCGACCGACATTCGTGCTATTGTGCCGCCCTTCACAGAATTCACACAACTCCTGGTCGGGTCTCGTATGGCATTTCATTGCACCTTGGTCAGTTCAGTCAATCGTTTCGTCACCAGGCAACATGATTAACCGATTGTCAGAACTCATTATCTCTGTGCCACCCATGGCTTTTTACTGTAGTCTTCTCCCTAGGCCATCGATTTGTGTTGGTTGCAAAGATCTTCCGTAATTTCATGTTTGGTCCGTGGTTTTCATTAGTGCTCCTCCACCGAGGCATCAATCATCGCTCTAGTAGCGTTCCTCACCCCATTATAGAAAGTAATGGACTCAGATCCATCCGGGTTAGTCCGCGGATGCGAGCACTTAGTAATTCGTGAAACTGTTCCATGCCTTGCCAGTTCTCCTCTAGCTGCCCAAAAGTATTGATCTCTTGCACAAGTTGTGCAATTCTCGAGGGCGGGAAGAACTGGGTCAGAATTTTGTCAGATCGCTCTTAATTTAGGTAATGAAATTCGTGGTTGACTTTGCTAGTTTCAATGCTTCGCTGATCACCTAGTGAGAGTGGAAAGCCTCAACCCGAGTGCCTCCCTCGCAACTCCATTGTACTTGATCGTGATAAATAGCACTTCAAGGAAGCTGGTCGATGCATATTCGCCTCGGGTAGTCCATGAAACAACATATTCGTAGCATCCGTAATGTTACCGACCTTTCGCCAAGTCGCTTTCGTTTTGAATGGGTGGTCGTCTGATAGCTGTCTGAACAACTGTAGGCGGGAGTGCAAACTCTTCTAGCAACATGTATGGATCATCCGTCGTATAAACGACTGGAAGCTTGATTCTTCCATGATTACCATTTCTACTCGGGGCTCGCTTGGCTTCAATGCCTCGATCCCTTCATTATCACCCATGTTTGCTAAATTTCCTCGATCCGCTCGCCTCTATTCTCAGCCAGATTCTCAGGTAAAGTTCTTCGCTCGTAATCAAACAGTGTTATCGATCTAGTCTCGCCGTCGCATGTACTCACCGAAACTTGAACGCAATCACATACACACAACAATACCAAATTACCAAAGACTTGTAATCACAAATAAAAACAAAAAATTTCAGAGTAATATCTAATTGTTTTATTCTTTATATCAATCTCAACCTATCCCCGGCAACGGCGCCAAAAACTTGACAGGCCGAAAATGTGGTGTGTAAAATATACGCTTATACGCGCAAGTGCACGCGTCGCCCCAAGTAATATAGTGTACCAAAAGGTACGGATATCGATCCACGGGGACAGGAGAATTGAATACAAAGATGTGCTTTTTAGATATTATCTGAATAAACGTATTGTGAGAAAGAAATCAAATGTGTGAATTTCAAACTAAACTATCGATCTAATTAATTACTGTATTGAAGACTGTGGCTATGTCTCCCCAACCACGTTCCTCGATGGATTATTTCTTAAAGATGAGTTTATTCAGCTTTATTTATGATTTCCTTAATCCGCTAGGTGATCTTGTCTACGGATATCTTCTCGAGGTGCATTCGCCTATCTCGCTAGTAGAGTTGGGTATATCTCTATCCAACTGCACCCAAATGCCAAATGCACAACTCTGATTGTCATCCTCTGCTCTGAATATCTCTATTCACCGACTCAACCAAAGGTCGTCACCATATCCCTGCATTCTCATCTCCCTCGAATCCTGATCTCAGCATGAACATCCCACTGTTGGCCAAACATTACCATGTAATTGATCTACGCATGCCGCATAATAATAAATCATAAATAACTAATAATATAAATTAATTACTTTTTAATCCATCCAAATGTGACAGGTTCAACAAGTCCCCAGTATGATCTAGAACATAATGATCACGAAAACACAAGTATGGGATATATAAAACATAAGTTCCATTGTCTAAATCAAAGAACCAATACAAAAGTCCGGGCTCTTCTTCAGGGTCGATGCTGCCTACCGCTTCCGATTTCCGCACTGAATCCGTACTATTCCCGATGCCTCCAACCGCGCCTTTTGCTTTTAATGCCGAAAGCGTAACTCGCACCGACGTTTTATCGCTGCTTTTGTTGACTTGCACAATAGTTGACCCAACGTCGCGACGTTCCAGACCTCTTCATGCAATGCCTCCATATGCTCCAAAATTGCTACCAACAACCGCTCTTTTTGTCTAATGCTCAGATCCACACCAAACACCAATTCAGGAGTCTAGCCATAAAAAACTATGAAACTAACTATAAAATAACGTTAAAATGAAAAACCGATGCGGGTATAATATGAGTGTTTTAGGCACTCATCATTGACTCTCCTTCCTCTTATCACCAGCATCCGCATCCCGGATGCTCCTAGCATCATCTACTTCCCTCTTTATGGCCATAGCTGTCTTGACCATTGAGTCCATATCTTGTTGGAGGAGTCCCACAATTTTACCTCGAATGGATAATTTCAAACCATCCTTAAATTTCCTCACTTTGGCCATGTCTATGGCCATATAATCGTCCAACAAAACGTGTTAATTCAGTGAACTTAGCCACTTATTCGAGCACCGTCATCGTTCCTTGTTTCAACTCTAGGAACTCCCAAGCTTTTGCATGTCATGCAGATGCTGGGAAATACTTGCCCATGAAGAGCTCATAGAACTCTTCCCATGTCATTGCCTCCAAATTCCTTGAGGCTTTAACCCAATCCCACCATATATGAGATTCACCCTCTAGTTGAAATGCAACTTGCCTTATTCTCATGGCATCGGAGGTGATCTCCATAGCCTCCAAAATATTGCCAACTTGCCGAAACCACCATCGCCCCATCTAAGCATCTCCCACTGGAAGGTCGAGGATGATGTGCCTTAAACCTCCGAAGGTTACTCTATTCCTCGGGCCCACATTTGCACTAGCTTCAGGCAATGGTGGTAGCCACAACGCCGCCTCGCACAATGATGTTAGCCAGAGTACTAATACGTCTCCATGAAGACTTGTTAGTCAAATTTCTGGTGGTCGGTTATCAGCCTGGCCCATCGCCTACACCTTCCCTCGACTTGCCTTCTACACATGTCAAATAGAAAATTGAGATTCCTTTTCTTTTCTAACTAGTAGTGCATGTGCCAACTACTAATAGACCTCAACATCCCGAATTATCTTGTTTGTTCTTTTCCAAACCCCAAAGGTTATGTTTTCTAACCCTAGTGCTCATTCTTTCCTATATACAATTTATTGTGTATATAATTCACACAACACAAAGCAATCAGTCATGTAACACAAAAATGAACACACAATTTATGCAATGGTCTAAACCTATGCCTATCAAACCCTAGGTAATCACATACGTATGTTCTGATGTAAAAACTGTGACACAAAAACTCAATGAATCTAATGACCTAGACCCATGTCCATCAAGCCCTAGGTATTCGTATACCTAGGCTCTGATACCAAGCTATGACACCCCAAAATTCAGGGGTCCCGTTGACCAACCGTCAACCTATGGAATTACTACCTTAGGTCATCGCGCAATTAAGCCTTGATACCAAACAGGTACCAATTACTTGTGGATGCCGAGTTGCTCGACACCATCTTAGTACGTCCCTTTTTACCTGGATCCATTCATCCATATTTAAGTTGAAAATATGTGAATATTACATTGAAAATAGTACGTAAGAGTTCAATCACGGCTCTCTTACCTTTATTACATACCCGACTATGTTGACAATAGTCCAAAAATAATTTAATTACAATTCTTTTCTACAAAATACATGCTAGAGCTAGTTTTTTCCAAGAACTTTTTACAAAATGATTTATCAAGGCCACATGTCGGTCTTCTTCATAATCACAACCTCAACTAAGTGTCGTCCACCGGTGCACACCCTGCACCTGAAATGTTGTCCCATAAAGGGTGAGCCATGCCTAGTAGAGAAGACCTCCTATAAGGGCTACTCCCCACCTAAGTGCACATGCAATGTTCACTCAACATTTCACATTCACATTCCAATAAGAACATGCCAATTCTAAATGGAATCCTACATGCCATGCCATGAAATCATATGAGACTCAATCATGTACCATGTCCCGAGTCCTTATCAACTCCCATCACATCCGAGTCCTTACCGACTCCATCACACAATGCTTAAGCCCATGCATGACAAACTGTCATTTTGGATGACATCTAATGTTCATTTTCAAAACAAATTTCATTTGTTTATAAACCAAAAGATTTTGGATGATACATCTCAATGATCATTTTATATTCAAAACCATGCGCCTTTTTATGAGTAGCGAATTTTTTGTGTCAAACCACAAGCTTCGCAAACCTAGACACTTTTATGGCCTCTCATCGTTAGGGACTATGTCTGACCATAATTAGTAGGTCTTTCACTCGAGAAGGGATCTATCCCTACTTGAAGATACCCAACACATATTTTCTTTAGCACTTTATTCGACCGTGTGACTCTCTTGGACGTTGTCCTATTTAACCGAGCCCACCTAATCAAACACCAAACGCGGTGTCGATTCATCAACCATGCACTTACACCCATTTAATGTGATGTCCCCGTGCATATGCAATTGCATGTTATATCATGTCACATGCATAATGAATGCTTCATGGACAACACAATCCACACCACTTACCGGGTGCCATGGACAATCACATCACCTGCATATGACTTCCATACATCATTTCATTCATGTTAATATATCAAACAAGCATATATCAACATTCACATGCGACATGTCATTATATGTTCAAGTAATGACACACACACCATCAAGCCAATTCATCATGTCAATACATTAGAATACACATATTGACATCCAAACATGTCACTCTTAGTCAAGTAGTGACACACTCACAATCAAGCCATATTATGGCCATTTGCACATATAAACTCACTACATGTCAATACATTAGAACACACATATTGACATCCAAATATGTCACTCTTAGTCAAACAATGACACTCTCAATCAAGTCATACAATGGCCCTCGAAGAAAGCCACAAAAATCACAAACCGAGCCACGAAATCAACCCCAAACAAGCCATAACAAGCCATAATAGGCCACAATGACAATCCTCAGGCTCGCCTAGGGGAAGCCCTTTTTCGCCTAGGCGGACCAAAAAAACCTCAATTCTTGTTCTCGATCTCGCCTTGGTGAGAGCACTTTCTCCTAGGTGAAGGCGAGTAGAACTCGAAAAAAATAGTTTTTCTTCGCCAAACAGGCCCTTAACTGAAAAACCCTCTTTTCCTAGCCTAAATATGGAAAGAAACCCAAGGTAGGAAGAATCCCTTAACTCTTGCAGCGTAGACACAAAGTTAGGAAGCTTCTTAAACCCGAAAACTTCAATCTCCCGAAATCTCCTTTCTCTGATCTTTGGTGAAATCCTTTTTTCTAGGTACCCATGTGTTGCCTTCGTCGATGCGATGAACTTTCGTTTTTAGCCTAATGAAAACCGACCAACGGAACTTTGTAGATCTTAGAAGGAAGCTCTTGGTTGTCCTCTTTCTCCTCTCTCTTCTGTCATGCGTACACAACAGAAAATGAGCCCTTTCTCGCCCTAATTCTCTTTGGTCGGCGGTTTAAGTCGATGTGGCCCACGTCGTGCCATGTGTCCACCCTCATTCGAGTCCAATTTTAGCATGGAGCTACTCATTCCATCTTAGTTCAAGTTCAAATCATATCCCATGAACTTAACTCAAGTCATTTCCTAACTTCTGAGAGTTTCGTAAACACCCCGCCCCTGTGAATACCTGACACCCATCGCTCGAAAAACGTGAAAATCCGACTATCTCGCACTTGATTGTACCCATTCAGTAACTAGATTTTATGGGATGTATCCAACAGAAAAGTTTGTTTCATCATCCGAGATCTAGAAAATTTCCAGGTTTTCAATATCTGTTTTGCCATTTTTCAGAAAAATTTAATTTTTCTCTGGTTTTGCCAAGCATCAAAGATTACCATATTTTCTATATACGTAGTTAAAATAATTTTCGAGTATTAGACAATTACCAAAGAGAGGTGATGCTATTCTAATACAAAATGGAGCACGTAAAGTTTATCATCCTAAGAAAGGACACTTATCATCCAAACAATAATGTCTTCAAACAGGATGTTCATGTTGCTTGCAAGAGTTGTACTGATTGCTCCCACTTTTTTACAGAAAACTCTTGAATAAAACACTTACCTGTGGCATTGTAGATATGGGCCTTTAAGCTTTAAGGGTTTGAGAACCTTACAAAAGAAGAATATGATGAAAGGGATGCCTCAGCTGAATGTATCATCCAAAGTATGCACTAATTGCATGGTGGGAAAGCAACACAAGGACACAATTCCATAGAAGAGTTTATGGAGAGAAGCACAAAGACTACAGCTAGTACATTCTAACATATATGGACCCATTACACTTGTCTCTAACATCAATAAGAGGTATTTCATAAGTTTTATTGATGACTACAGTTGTAAGATGTGGATATATTTTCTTATTGAGAATTATGAAACTTTTACCATCTTTAAAAATTACAAAAATCTTGTTGAAAAAGAGAGGTGCTTTTATCTCTGTTTACTCAGATAAAGTGGTCAATTCACATCTCTTAAGTTTAATGCCTTTTGCAAAGATAATGGTATTAGCAGGCAGCTTACTACAGCCTACACTCCTCAACAAAACAGAGTGGCTGAATGCAAGAATAGAACAATCATGAACATGGTTAGAAGCATGTTATCATAGAAGAAAGTTCCAAAGAATTTCTTACTAGAAGCAGTAAACTAGACAGTACATGTGCTTAATAGAAGTACTACACAAGAAGTTAAAAATATGACTCCCCAAGAGGTTTCTCTGAGATAGTGGTGTTAAACCCAATGTCAATTTATTTCTGTTTCTGGATTCATTAGTCATGTTCACGCATTCTACATTAAAAGGGAGAAATTGGATGATAAGAGCTTTAAGCGTGTGCTACTAGGGATAAGTGAAGAGTCTAAAGCATATAGACTTTATGATCCGGTGTCTAAAAAGATAGTTGTAAGCAGAGATGTTGTTATTGAAGAAAATTAGTGTTGGAATTATGGAAAGAGCAATGAAGAAGTAAGACATAATTTGCCCAAGTGGGGAGACATATTTGAAGAAAGAGGTGAACTTGATCAAATTAAAGAAGAAGTTGGGGAGGAAGCGGTTGTGGAAGAAGTAGAGGTCAACACACCTTTAAGTGAATCACATGGTGAGAATTCTCAAACATCTAGAGAAAGCTCACCAAGTTCACTAAGAGGGAGGTGTACCATTATGGATGCAAGATTACGTAAGTGGGGTAGAATTTTTAGAACAAGAAGTTGAGAATAATATGGTTTTGGTTTTTTTCAACTTCAGACCTAACTACCTTTGAAGAAGCTGCTCAAAGTTCAAAGCGGAGAGCTGCAATAGATGTGGAGATAGAAGCAATCGAGAGGAACAAGAATGGGAACTAACAGATTTGCCTAAAGAAGCAAAAAGGATTGGAGTAAAATGGGTTTTCAAAAGTAAACTCAATGAAAATGGTAAATTTGATAAGGGTAAGGCTTGGTTGGTGAAAAAAGGGTATGCCCAACAACATGGAATAGATTACGCTAAAGTGTTCGCACCGGAGGCTAGGTAGGATACAATCCGAATGGTAATTGCTTTAGCAACACAAAATGGTTGGAAAATGTATCACCTTGATGTCAAAAGTGCTTTCAGATGGGAGAATCTAACAGTCCGTATATTGAGCAACCACAAAGTTATGAGAAGAAAGGTGAAGAGCATAAGGTGTACAAATTGAAGAATGCATTGTATGGCCTTAAACAAGCTCCTTGTGATGGTACAACCGGATTGAAGCATACTTTGTGATGAGTCCTAAACTTATCTATTTTTAATCCATTTTTCTGGCTTATTTTTAGCAGTTAAGATATATTTTAATGCTTAATTATGGAATATTCACCAACTTTGTGTTTTGCAAGTTTTTATTGAAAAATAGATAATTTCAATAGGAAAAGAAGAAAAAAAGTGGCAAAGGCAGAACTCTCTGTACCGACAAAATCTCAAGGGAACCAGCAGAGCTATGTCGCAACCAGCAACTTTATGTTGCAACAAAGTCCAAGATGAACTCAAGGAAGAAATAGAACTTTGTCACGACAAAGAATTTTTTTATCGCAACATTGCTGACGAAGTGTGTGAAGAAGATTATCGCAACACTCTTGACTCTGTCGCAACATTGATCAAGGAAAATGGCAGTGGAACTTTGTCCCAAAAATCCTTACTCTATCGCAACATAAAATAATGAAGATAGAAAATGAACTCTGTCACGACAAAAAAATGACTCTGTCACGACATATGGCAAGGTTATAACACAAGTCAGTTGCGACAAGTGTTTTTATGTTGCAACAAAGTTTTCAACATAGGACCAACTCAAGGAAGGATTTGTATCACGACGAAGAAAACTCTGTCGCGACAAAAAATTCAGAGTTCACAATAAAAGGTAACAAGACTTTGTCGTGACAAAGAAGTTTTCTGTAGCGACAAACAAAACATGAGGTTGAGGTGAACTCTTTTACGACAAAGAAATCTCTGTCGTGACAAGAAGTTGAAAAGAAATACAAGAAGAATATTACAACAACGAATTTTTATGTTGCGACATAATGAAGAATTGAAGGCAGAATCTCTGTCACGACAAAGAAATTTTATGTCGTGAAAATAAAAGCTACAGAGTAATAGAATTATGTCGCGGTAAAAGAAAATTATGTCGCTACAGAAAATGAAAGAGAACTAAGATAAGCTAGGACAAGTTTATCGCAACAAATATTTATATGTTGCAATAAACAGTTCAGCCAACGATAAGGATCAAAGAAATTTTGTCACGAAAAAAGGAAACTTTGTCGCGACAAAGTTGTTGAGTAACCACAGAAACAATGCCGCGACATAGAAAACTCTATCGTGACCAAATAAAAAAGCTGAAGGTAAAAATGTTTGTTGCGACAAATAAATTTATGTAAAGATAGTTTTCAGAAGCAAAAAAGTATGAGAAGATGGTTGCAACAAATTTTATGTCGTGATACAAGACACTCCTGTCGCGACGAGAATAAGACTGCTGCATCAAAACTGTCACAACATTATCAACGTCTGTCATGACAGAATCCAAGAAAAAGCTCAGAAAACCTGTCGCGATAGAAACTGCAAGCTACGACGGAAGCTAAGGGACAAAGACTAAAACTCTGATGCGACATAATTTTCTATGTCGCGACAGAGCTTACTCAATTTGCTAGAATTTTAGGATCCACAAAGCAATAAATACTACCATCATCGAAAGTATATAAATATATGCATTTAGTGGTAATCGCGCGAAATGAATTTAAAACTAGGACTTCTAGATAGCTGGAGATTCTTTGTATATTATTTTTCTTTTAGTTTCTTTTTTGTAGATTTTGTTTTAGCGTATTTTTTAGCTAATTTTCTGTTTATTTTATGGAGTTGAGTAATGAACTGATGTGCAGCTTCAAGCTGGAATCTATTGTAAAAATTTCTCTCCCATTACTATTATGCTTTAAATGGATTTTGGAAAATTTATGGAGTTCATTGATTTCATTTCATTTACAATTTCAGTGAATTTTCCTGATCAGTTAGTCACTGATATGTGTGAACCAATTTTGAAAGAATGAGCTCCCTCTAGGAATGAGTCGATAATGATTGTTATTTTTCTTCACAAAGTGGAAGAACTCCATAGTTAGAAATCTTGAATTTATTTGATTGGTATTATCCTTGAACTTAACTGTTCCAAGTACTTGTACCGTGTGTTAGAACTAATCCATAAGAAAACGCAATGAAATAAAAAATTTAACTCGAACTACACTGATCCAAGCGGTTTGATGAAACTAAACAATGAATCAAGGAAATCCAGATCTTACCTCTTGTAGACCGAATCCTTTTCGACTAGTGCAGATTTGCTTGATAACAAACACGTTGAAACACAAACAGAACTCCTTCTGGAAACGATCCAGCAGGAACGAGCTAAGACGATGCAGTGTGCAAACGCCCTCTAAAGGTATCCACACGAACGACTAATGGATGGGATGGATGTGCTAGCACCTTATGATATGTCTTTGTCCCACAAAACCAAAGACACCTTAGTGTCTTCCAAAACTCTAAAAAGAATTCTCTCAAAACGCCTACTAAAAGAACCACCTACTTTTAGATTATAAACCCCATATTTATATCAAGTCTCCCAAACCCTTTTATTAAAACGAATTTAAACCAAATTCCATTAACTATTAATGGATTGGGCTTGGGCTTGGGCTTAATCATGGGCTAAAGAGAGAGCCTTTCTAACATCCCATTATAGCTCATTCTTATGTGTGACCCTATAGGTTCACTCAATGTTGGCAACGGGCCCAAATCATATTCTAAGCCCACAAGTTATAATTGGTCTCTAGCAAGACATTATAACTACTTAAATCAAGTGAATTCGATGACTTGAAAACCTTACCATAGTATGATATTAGTCCTTGTCACACGATGTCCTCGATTAAGCACAAAGCATGGATGAAAGCTCAATCTTTATACAACTTAATCGCTTCTTGATTCTCAAGTAGATCCACTAAACAAAAGATATTGATAACTCCTATCAATCTCATTCGAAAGCACGACCATGCATTTCTCGCCTCACTTATTAAGATACTAATAGACACCCCCACTCAATTAAGAGCGGGAAAATTCCTTCACTATCACTCACATTCCTCCACTTGATTTCCCTGCATGCCCAACCATAGCCTCGTATTACTATCTCGTTAAAGACGCCATCAGTTACAAGACACTAAGTTCCTGCGTAGGAACTGCAGAATTCAGTCAAAGGATTCAAATTCCACTACTGCAATGAGAATTACTGATGACATAATCCATGTAGTATTTCTCCTAGCGGGTCAGTCCAATAACATGAACTTAACATGTATTTATGTTCTGAGTAACATCTTATGTTCATGACCAACAACACGTGATCTTTTCTCAAAAAACATAATAGTCTTACTTCATTATTATTTCCACAATAATGATCGACTATGGACTATTTAGAATGTTCTTATGCCTTAAGTGTTTTACCATCAAGTCACAAGGCTTTGATGACATAAAGTGGAGTTGAAGTGACATAAAGCGAGCCAACTTATTCAAAGGATCTGATTTTATCAAGTTAAACCACAATTTAAATAACAAAAGATAAATGACAGTGTCCATACATAAACATATAATCGACAATGTATATGCCACCGGGCTAGATATCACTAACACCGTACCCAAAAAACAAAGGATCAGATCTGCTCTAATTTCAAGAGGCCCTCAAATAAGGACACTCCGAGATAGAGAATCCTGAGGGTACAGAGCAGTTCCTTATAGGTATGGTAGACTAATACTTTGGAACTAATGAACTTTGAAAGTTTACTCAGATAGATCATTAACTTACTCATTGTGTGAGGATAGTTGGATGAAGTATCAGTTTAATCACTCAGAGGTTTATCCTCTTTCTGATGAAATGATTATGATCTCGTGTTAGCATAGATCTAATTAAGGAGATGGAGAATTTCTTCAGCATTGAAGGATGATTTAGGTGTGAAGTACTAAAAAGGAAAAATACCCAAATCATAGAAAGAAGATTATATCTTACAAGTAACTTATTAGACCCATGAGTCCGAAAGGAACATGAATCTCTAATTAGTGAAATGTATAGTTAAGGGAGAAATCCAAACTATACTACAATGCACCTTTGACAAATTCAACTTACCAACTGATGGCTTAGCTATGACTCAAAATGATGCAGAAAATGACAATTATTCATTAGTCTATTTCTTAGTGTTGTCTCACTAAGTGAACTCTCAAATCCACTTTTATTAAATTCTTTATGTATACTAGTGAAATTATTTTAGTATTACTTTATTAGTTCTCTCAAGCTTATTTTAACATTGAGTCAATAGTAAGGATCTGAGTAGTCGGGTGTTAATCTTTTGATTTATCGTCAATCCTTGTGGGAACGATATCTGGACTTAAAAATCCACTTTTATTACTTGTATGACCTATGCACTTACAATGATTTAGACCAAACTCAATTTTTAATGAATCCATTTTACAAGAAGGACAAACACGTATTTTAATCAAAATAAGTCATCAATAAGTTTTTGGCGCCGTTGCCGAGATCGATTCAGCTTCGTAAGACACTTTCGATATATTTTGGCCTAAACAAGCTTTTGGTCTATGTGATGAAATACAATTCAGTCATCAACAAGTTTTTGGCACCGTTGGTGGGGATTGATTGATGAATTTAAAGATCAATATTCTAACCAAAGAGGGAATTACTAATTTGGACATTTTTCTTTATTTTATTATAAATTTTAAAAAATAAATCACAAAGATAGTTTTAATAGAAGGAGCTGATTAACCTACTGAAAACCTTCTATGAGCTTAAATGGATATAACTGTTTCCTACATATTTAATTTAATTTCAGCGTGTTTCTATTTCAAGAAGATTTTAAATGCACAGAAAACTATAAGTAAATCTGCTGCCTTTGGATACAGAAATTGAAAAAATACCGAGGAAAGTTACAAGTGCTGAATCTACAAATATGGAATAACAAAGAGAAAGATTACAACCTATTCCAAAAGAAGTAGAAGCAGATAGACCTCAAAGGTAAATGACGATGGACGACTTTTGGAGGCCTGTTATTCAAGATGAGTACTCTGCTGTGAGATAACCTACCATAGAAGCCAACAATTTTGAACTGAAGCCAGCTCTGATCATAGTGGTATAGCAGCAGCAGTTTACTGGGCATCCCAGTGAAGACCCTAATGAACATATGTGAAGATTTATGAGAATGGCTAACATAGTCAAGTTGAATAGGGTGAGACCAAAAGTGATCAGGCTGTAGCTTTTTCCCTTTTCACTGAGAGATGTGGCAGCAACTTGGTTTGAGCCACTACCTATTGGATCAGTGACAAATTGGGAAGAGTTGGTGGAGGCCTATATGAGCATATTTTTACCTCCAGCCCTGACTTATGAAAGGAGATGAGAAATCATAGTCTTCAAACAGGGGGATGATGAAAGTCTCGACAATGCATGGGAGAGATACAAGAGACTACTAAAATATTCTATGCATGGAATAGATCTGACCACTCAAATGAACATTTTCTACCATTCCATGAATTATGCCTCAAAGGGTATAATTGATGCTACCTGATGTGGGGCTTTCAAAAGAAAGAGTTTTGAGGAGGCACGATAGCTAATTGAAGACCTTGCCAAATGCAACTACAAAGCTCCATCTGAAGCTTCAGGGAGTAGCAGCAAATTGAAGGGGAGTGGTGTAATTGAGCTTAATCGAATGATTGCCATAGAAGTAAAGTTGGATGTATTAATGAACAAGCTTAGAAACAATGAGAGAAGAATGCACACGACGCTTGAAGTGGGACAGTAGATGAAGGAGAGAAAAGAAATAGTGTTGAAGAGGGACCAACCCATGAGGGTCCCTACCAAGTTGAGGTGGCACAGTACCTCAATGCCAATAAGAGCCACACTTTAAGACCAACCTCAACTTGCCCACTCACTACACACCAGCACTCAGGAACCATGAGAATTTCTTATATGGAGGAGGAGCACATCAAGTTCAATGACCCGGATGTGGCTTCGATGGAGGTAACAGATGAGGTTTTAGTTCTTCAGCATATATTATACTTAATCCACATCAAACTCATAAACAAACTGAATTTTATATTATTTATGTAGTGATTTGACAAAGAAATGATGAGAGGCAGAGTGCAGCTTGACCGAGTGTCTCACAAAGGTTCATCAGGAAGATGAATTTTTCATACCATATGAAAATTAAATGGTTCAATTCCATTATTGTATTCTTCATTCAAAGAGCTTTCCAACGACACCTCACACACCTAAATCCTAGTTCAAACAAAGAAGTTATGTCATCAACAAGTTGGAGAAGAAAAAAAGTCCCTTAGTAGATTTTTTAGTGACAAACCCAGATTTTGTCGCGACAGAGTTTTACCAACAAACTCTGTCATGAAAAAACCAAATTTTGTTGCGAAAGAGTTAGCAACAAACTATATCTTGACAAAACCAAATTTTGTCACGACAGAGCTTAAGATAAAACACTTGGCCTTTTTTTAAGCCTCGAAAAATGTTGTTTTGGATTGTTTTCAATCCCACTTCACCCTAGGATTATAAACATTCGTTTTTTTAGGTTTTTAGGGCAACGGGAATGTGGGAGAACACCCCTCATGGGGTTTTTCTCTCTAAGCTGCCAATTTTCTTAGTTTTGTCAGAGATTTTGATTTTACCAGATCTAAGAATAGCTTTTGGGAGAAGATTTTATTTCTAATATTGAAGAGATTTCTGTCGTATAACAAAGATTCAGATTTCAGCCATCAAGCTCAGACAAAGATTGAAACTAAAACGGATTTTTTCTCTCACCCTTGTCTTTTGATTTCTTCTTTCTTCATTTTCTTACTTTGCTTGATTAGTGATTATCGAATTCAATAATGGAATATTAAACACCCTAAGGGTGGGGATTAATTGTTGAACATTCAGACATGTATTCTTAGTTATTTTGTGGGGTTTGAAGACTGAATTTATATAATTTTATAATCGCTCATATAATTAGCTGCTCAAATATTAGTAGTTTATACCCGTAAAAGAGTCAGGATCTTTGCTCTGATTTCCAGGAGGCCCTCTGAGTGATACAGAGATGGAGATTCCTGATAATAAAAAGCAATAACTTGGGGGTATGTTAGACTAATATTATGGAACTAAAGAACTCTGAAAGATTACTTTTATAGACTCAATTTACTCGTGGTGTGATATTTCAATTAGATGATGTATCCGCTTAATGTTTAGAGGTCTCACTCAACTGATAGAATGACCTTAATCCCATGTTAGCACAGATCTAATCAAGGGAGAGAGAGAAACTTTATTAGATTTGATGGTTGAGATACCACTACATTGGAGAAGCGCTTGCATTATCATGTCTATGGGGCAAGAATTCTTAGTCCTAAGAAATGGTCATGAAGTATTGAAAGAAAAACAATCAAATTTTAAAGAGGGTCAGATTTTACAAGTAGCTATTTAGACCCATTTGTCTTGGAAAGGAATATGGTGTTATAGATAGTAAAATGTATAGTGTCAGGAGGAATCCAAGGCTAAACTACATCGCTCTTGGACAAATCCAGCATTCAACTCACAAATGTTGCGCTTTCAAGGAAATGTAAACTCTTTTGTAAATAACTATCCCCATCCCTAGTGCCTTCTCTTCATACCTTTTAGAATTAAGTAGTTGTTTATTTGGTAGATTTTAGGATTAGTTTTAAATCAGTTTGTGTTTCAATTAAATTGATTTTATTCCACATCCTATTTGGTCGCCTAAATAGTGAAGAGTCCTTGCATTCGGGGTGATCAAATTCCAATTAGAGAGAACTTCTAATCCTTGTGGGTACGATATTCAAACTCATAGAGTCCACTTTATTACTTGTATAACCCGTGCACTTGCGAAAAGGGGTTGAGTGTTGGTAATACTTTTCATTTCAGTTTTTGAGTACACTTACTTTTATTTCAAATCAGTTTTTGAGTATTTACCACATTCACTCTTTTGGCCATATTTTCATATACACATCCTTTGGTCTCAACAAGTTTTTGGCATTGTTGCTAGGGACTTTAGTTAGTCTTTGGTAGCCATGTCGAAAAATTGGTCAATAAGTTTTTTAGCACCGTTGCTGGGGATTGGCGTGGTTCACTTTCTCTCATTGGAAGTTGACATTTTGAAGAATGGGAGATTTGCTAATTTAGGCAATTTTTATTTTTATTTTTGGTTGTGATTTATTTCTTAGCTAATTTTTTTTTTTTACTGATAGTATTTTTGTACTATATTTTCTTTCTTTTTCTTCTTATTTGTAGGTACTTATGGAGGAATATTCAAGGGAAGATAGACATGCCTCCATAGAAGCTAAGCTTGACTTCCTTATTCATCATTTGGACTCAAGAATTCACAATGACTCACTCATGGAATAAGGAGTATTGCCTTATCAAGAGAGTTCAAACCCACATTTCAGGAGGAAGAAGAGTTGTCTCCTGTTAAGGAGCGGATTTTTATCTACATCAATGGGAACAAGAAGATGATTAGTCTTCATCAGCAGAAATTTCCAGATTTAGATGCCTTCCAAGTCAACACTAGTGTTAGATTAAAAAACATAGAAGCTCAAATAGGACACTTAGTCCAAGCATTCAAGGAAAAATTCTCTAGGACATCTCCAAGTAACACTTTTGCCAATCTCTAAAGAATGCATGGATACTCCTCAGCAAGGCGCAGAATTTCCTATCCTGAAATTTGTGGACAAAAGTGAAAATGAGCTAGAAATTGAGAAAAAGGCACTCCTAAACAACTTAGAGAATGAAAAGTCATTAGTGGATAAATTGAAAGTTGAAGAAGAAAGTCAAGTGATGGTTATTGAAAATGTCTTGTTGAAGATTGAGACATTTACCTTCCCCATGGATTTTGTGGCTTAGGGCATTGAAGGGGATCTAAAAAATTTGAAGATATTAAAAAGACCACTTCCTTCCTCAAGCCAAGCATAGATTGACATCAACAAGGGGGAGCTCACCTTGCTTGTGGGTGAGGAGAAAGCAAAGTTCAATCTTCACCAATCATTACCTTTGACGGGGTAAGAAAGAACCATGTGCAAAAAATTATGCAGCTTGCTTCCATCAAAAGGGGACATGTTTGAATAGTCCCCCTTAAGCATAAATGTGTTTGCCTCTGCATCACATAAAGGGGTTTGTTTTGAAGAAATTGTGACTGAACCACTAGCCACAATTAAAGAGGATTCTGAGTTTCTTTCCCCTCTTCAAAATCTGAAAGAACACATCATTGAGCTGAATGGTTATAAAGAGGAAGTGTTGTCCAAGATGGATGATTTGCCAAATGAAAGCACTAGTACTTTTCTAATGAGTCTAGCTGGACTCTAAAAATGGAGCAGCTTCTTAGGAGGCAACCCAAAGCTAAGTAATAAGGATTCTATCCACTCTCTTTTTCTTTTTATGTTTTTTTAATTATTTTATTTGTTGCTTCTTTTTTTTTCTTTATTTTAGTTATTTCATTTGTTGCTATTTTTTTTTACTACTGGGATGAAAATTACAACAGTGTTGTAACTTTGTTTGTTAGTGTTTTCATAATAAAGTAAGTTTGAAGCTGAACATGTTGTCATGACTAGTTTGCAATAGCAAAAGACTATATCAAGGGGCATCATACTAATGTCAAGGTCTGAAAATCTTCAAGGTTTCCTTTCAAAGTGGCTGAGACTAGAAAGGGGAGTTCAGTTTTCCCAACTCTCTCTATTATCCTTTTACATTATTGCTTCCCTTTGCTCATTGCTAGACAATTAGGATAATGTTCATCTCAAAGTTCAAAGTGTTTATTTGGTTTTTTTATCATAATACAACTTCACATGCCACATGATGACTTTGAGAACGAATTTTCCGTGCTTTTATGGATAATGACTTTGTTTGATGCTTTCTAACTTACATCTTAATTTGGTTTATTTTGTTAGTTAGAGTTTCTTTGAGTTAATTTGTTTTCTCGAGTAGTTTCAGATGTCAATGAAGATCATAATCAACCCTTGAGATATGGACAATATTCAAGATAATAGGACTTTAATGCTTAATGTTATCTTTCTAATAGGCTATTTCAGTCACTGGGTTTCTCAAAATCTATGCACTTGGTCACTAAGTGCCCTTTGAAAAGCAAGCTTTTGCTTCGGGGTTAGAGAAGGCTTAGAGAATCCATCTATCTTTGATCTCCATAGGTTCTAGAACTTGTTCTATTATCGCTTGAGGCAAAATCCTAGGCAACACAAGAATTGAGAAATGATATAGGCTATCCTTGGAAAGATTGAGCCTTTCAAGCTAACCCTATTAATATGCATATGCATTTTCCTTTAGTACCGGAATGTTGAGCCTTAAAGAGCCAAAATTCTATTTATAAGAGCCAAGTTTGAAGCCAATAACCTTCCTATACATCACTACCCCTCAGTGAAGAACCAAACTCACCCATAACATGAGGATTTGAACATGATTGAGAAATGTGGTGAGGAGCATGTTTGGGGGAGTTATTTTTCCATAGGAAAAATAACTCCAAATTGGTTTAAATGAATTAAGTTGAAAATTAAAAGAGGTTGGTAAAAAGGAAAGAGAAAAAGAAAAAGAAAAACATATATATATAAAATGAAAACAAAGCAAAAATAGAATAAAAAGTCAAGGAGGAGTGAGTCTAGCCTCGTAGCCTTCCTTCCCTAGAGTAAGTAAATCCTAAGGGGTGTCTCAACACCTGGTACCCTAAGGCCAATTGGTCTATGAGCTACTGATTTAAAGCTCGCTAAGGGTTTGTAGAAAGCTTAAGGGGGGTTTTGACATTGCACCACTCTAATAACCTTGTCTTGAAGAAAAAAGGCTTCTTGGTGTTTACTGAAAGAATGCAGAATTTTTGCAAAAAGGTGATATGAGGAGATGAAGGATGCACCCTAAAATAGATTTTGTGGTGCTTCGAGTGTCACCGTTTCGACGGTAAGAATCGTGATGGAGTAGGAGCTGTAAATGTAGAAAAATATGTATGTTTGGGTAAGTTTTAGCCTAAAATGACTACTTAACTACCCCTTACCCAAGCCTTACATTACAAGCCTATAAAGACCTACTTGATCTGAGAGTTGTGTGTGCCCACATTAGTGGAGAGTGATAAGAACAACAAGCCTATGGAACCTAAATATATTATTTTAGAAGATCCGCGCATTTATCTTAACTCTCATAAACTCATCTAGCTTGCAAATTGATTGGATAGGGGAAGACCACACACACACAAAAGTGAGAACCATGGTCTAAATTTGTCTATTATGAGATTAATTTAATATTAAAAGAAATAAATTATCTTGATCATAATCTTCATATTCTTGGTAAGGGTAATTCCGGAGACACATATCACATACCCCTTGGCAATCTTGATTACTCAGTTTTGGTTAAATAAAAGGGTGCAATGAACTATTCTCTTCCATTTCTTGGGGACAAGCAACTTCTTTCTTTTCTTTGCTTGAGGACAAGCAAAAATTTAAGTTTAGGGGTGTTTGATGAGTGTAAAACTCATCTATGTTTTGAGTTCATTTCACATGCTATTTTGGGCATTATATATCCATATTCATGTAAAACTCATAACATTTCCTCCAAAGTTGGTTTTGTAGGATTATTGATGAAAAGCAAGTGATTTGGCAAGAAATGAGGAATATATATACAAAAGAAGAGTCAACCGGGTGTCTCATAGCATGCCACTGGGAAGATGTTTAGGGCAACGATATAAATTTAAGCCCCGAAAACTGTTGTTTTTGGACTGTTTTCAAGCCTACTTCACCCTAGGACTATAAATACTTGTTTTTTCGGTGTTTAGGGCAACGGGAAGGTGGGAGAACACCTCTCATGGGGTTTCTCTCTCTAAACTGCCAATTTTCTTAGTTTTGCAGTAGATTTTTATTTCTATTGAAGAGGTTTTGGTGTTGTATAACAGAGATTCATATTCCTTACTGTTCAGACAAAGATTCAAACTAAAATCTGGATTTTTCTCTCACTCCTTGTCTCTTGATTTCTTTCTTAATTTTCTTACTTTTTGTTTGATTAGTGATTATTGGAATCCAGTAATGGAACATTAAACACCTTCTAAGGGTGGGGATTAATTGTTGAACATTCAGATTTGGAGATTCTCAATTATTTCATGGGTTTGAAGATTGAATTTATATAGTTTATACTGTTCATATAATTAGCATATTTGGAATATTAGTAGCTAACACCCAAAAAAGAGTCAGATTCTGCTCGACAAGAGGCCCTCCGAAAGGACACGTAGATGGAGATTCATGAAAGTAAAGAGCAGTAACTTTGGGGTATGTTAGACTAATATTATGGAATTAAAGAACTCTAAAAGATTACTTTGATAGATCACTAATTTACTCATGGTGTGAGGATTAATTAGATGATGTATCAGTCTAATGTTTAGAAGTCTCACCTCAATTTGATAGAATGAACTTGATCCCATGTTAGCATAGATCTAATCAAGGAGAGAGAGAGAACTTTATTAGATTTGATGGATGAGATACCGGTTACATTGGAGAAGGCTTGCACTATCCTATCTATGGGGGTAAGAATTCTTTAGTCCTAAGAAATGGTTGTGAAGTATTGGAAAAGAAAAACAATCAAATCTTACAGAGGGTTAGATTTTACAAGTAGCTATTTAGACGCATTTGTCCTGGAAAGGAATACAGTGTGTTAGATAGTGAAACGTATAAAGGTCGAAAGATGTTGTCGAGGAATCCAAGGCTATACTACATTTCTCTTGGACAAATCCAGCATTCAACTCACAAATGTTGCTCTTTCAAGGAAATGCAAACTCTTTTGTAAATAATTATCCACATCCCTAGTGCCTCTCTTCATTCCTTTTAGAATTAAGTAGTTGTTTATTTGGTAGATTTTAGGATTAGTTTTAAATAAGTTTCAGGTTTCAATTAAATTCGATTTTATTCCACATCCCATTTGGTCGCCTAAATAATGAAGAGGTGCTCAAATTCCAATTAGAGAGAACCTCGTAATCCTTATGGTACGATATCCCACTCCCAGAGTCCAATTTTATTACTTCGTATAACCCGTGTAGTTACGAAAGGGGCCGAGTGTCGGTAAGACTTTCATTTTAGTTTTCGAGTACACTCCTTACTTTTATTTCTAACTCACTATATTTTTCTGCCACTTCCTTTTGCCATATTTTCATATACTCAATACTTTGGTCTCAAATGAAGCTTCGTTCCGCACGGACTTTAGTTATAGTCTTTGTAGCCATGTTTGAACTGGGTCAACAAAGTCAGAACAATATCATACCTCACTTGGGTTCCAACAACAACAGCAGCAGCAGCAGTAAGCAAGATAGAGAGTAGAAATCATATACAGAGACTAATTCGCATGACCATATATTACTTTCATAGGGGAAAAATAAGAGGCTGCTAAACATACATGAGCATAAGTTTGTTGAGCTCGCAACATTCCAGGCAAATACAACTGTGTTTCAAGCCAATACCAACGCTTCTTTGAGGAATCTTGAGACTCAGGTAAGGCAGCTGGCCCTAGCCATGCAGAATCAGTCCAAGGATGCATTCCCAAGTGACACAAGGAAGAACCCGAAGGATTGCATGGCAGTAACTCTAAGAAGTGGCAAAGAACTGGAAGAGAGAAGAAATGAGAAGAAAGAAACTGAGGAAGAGAAACATGCACAGATTGGAGAAGAATTGAAGTAGCATAGTTCATAAGTTTCTGAAGAAGATAGAATAGAAAAAATGCAGCAAGAGCATCAAGTTTTAAAGGGAAATCTAAGGAAGTAGCTGAAAGAGGTTGGAAGCATACAATCCTCAAGTTCCATTCACTGTGAGGTCGTAAGGCTAAGCTTGAAGAGTTAATTCTGTGTATTTCGAACATGTTCAAGAAGATAAAGATCAACATCCCTTTTTCCGTGCATTGACTCAAATGCCTCACTATGCAAAATTCATGAAGGATATATTGGAGCAAGAAAAGAGAAAAATTGTCAGTTAAGGGGTAGTGAGCTTGAATGTTAACTTATAAAGCAAATATCTGAGTAAGTCTTTACCCGAAAAATGTAGGGATCCAGTGTACTCTTCACTATACCTTGCAAAATTGGGAATTCTAATATGGGAAAAGCACTATGCGATTCTGGAGCCCGCATCAACTTGATGTCTTTATCTGTGGTTAAAAGACTCAGTTTAGGGAGGCTTACTCCCACAGCCATGACCCTGTAGATGGCTGACAAAACCTTGGCATAACCTGAGGGCATTCTTAAAGATGTGCTGATCAAAGTGGGAAAGTTCATTTTCCCAATGGACTTTGTAGTTATTGATATAGAAGAGGACAAACAAGTCCCACTGCTATTAGGAAGGCCTTTCTTAGCAATAGGAGTAGCTTTGATCGATGTGAAGAAAGGGGAACTCGACTCTCTGTGGCTGAGAGGAGGCAAGCAGACCTCTCTGGGGTCAGTCAATCAATTTGAAACATCCAAAACTTATTAATGTTGATTGTGAGATTGTAGAAACAAAAATTCCCATCAATTCTGAATTGATAAATGATTGTAATTTTCAGAGTTCAATAAATGAGAATGAGATGAATTCCCACTATCTTGAGCATCTTGAAGTTAAATTTCTGAACTCTAATTTTAAATTAAAAATGGCAGTGCTCAGTGTTGAAGAAAATAGTACAGAAAAATCCAACAGTTATGAAGAGAAAGAAATTGAAGTAATTAAAGTATGCTTTCTTCAAACATGAAAAAGCAAATCCAGTCATCATTTCAGCTGGATTGACTGAGCTTGAAGAACAAAAATTGTTGGATATTCTTAGAAAATACAATGAAGCAATAGCTTGGTCTATAGATGATCTAAAATGAATCGGTCCTTCTATCTATATGCATAAGATTCAAGTGAATAGAATCTAAAACCTCTGAGAAACATCAAAGAAGGTCGAATCCAAGAATGAAAGAAGTATTGAAATGGCTTAATGCATGCTTCATATGCAATTTTATAACCCTGGTGAGCCCGCCCATGTGGTTCCCAAGAAGGCCGATTCACCGCGGATCGAAATGAGAAGAATAAAATTGATTCCCTACCGTAACTATGATAGATGGAGAGTATTTATAGATTACGTAAAACTAAACATTGCTACCGTAAAGTACTACTATCCTCTACTTTTCATCGACCAAATGTCGACAAAGCCAAGAGGGTACCCCATTAAGTTTCTTGATGGATATTTCAAGTTATAACTGCATTGCTATAACCTCAAGGATCGTGGAGAAACTACATTTATATGTCCTTATGGCACCTTTGCATTTAGAAGGATGCCTTTTGATTATGTAATGCTCCCCGCACCTTCAAAGGTGTATGATGTCTATGTTTTCTGATTTGGTGGAGGAGGCTATGGAAATCTTTATGGATGACTTCTCAGTATATGGATTCAGTTTTGAGAATTGTTTGGAAAATTTGGAAATAGTACTTTAGAGGCGTCAAGATAAGAATCTAGCTTTAAATTGGGAAAAATGCCATTTCATGGTAACAAAGGGTATTGTCTTATGACAGAAGATTTCTACAGCTGGATTGGAAGTAGACCAAGCAAAAGTTGTTATCTTATAAACTCTCTTGCCACCTACAATAGTCAAGGGGATAAGAAGTTTCCTAGATATGCCAGTTTTACAAAGATTCACAGCACTTCTCAAAAATCTCCGCATCATTATGTAGATCAAGTTAGAAAATATGCAAAATTTGATTTTGATGAATCATGAAGATCTACATTTGAAGAAATTAAATCCAGATTAATGACAGCTCCCATCATGGTGATACTTGATTGGAACAATGATTTTGAAATTATGTATGATGCCGTTGATTTTGCTATGGGAGTTGTATTGGGACAAAGAACTGACAAGATATTCAAGGCCATATACTATGCCAGTAAAACCTTCAATGAGGCATAAGAGAACTACTCTACCACAAAAAAAGAGATGCTGGAAATGGTGTTTGCTTGTGAAAAATTCAAGTCTTACATATTAGGATCCCATGTTATAATACACACTAATCATGCTGCAATTAAATATCTGATGGCAAAAAAAGATGCCAAACCAAGACTGATCAGATGGGTATTACTACTACAAGAGTTTAATCTGGAGATCAAAGACAAGAAGGGTAGTGATAATGTGATTGCTTATCATTTGTCTAGATTGGAAAAGACTGTTGAAAAGGAAAAGGAAACTGAAATAGCTAAAAATTTTCCTGATGAGTAGTAGTTTTTTTTATTAGTCTAAACACACTGGTATGCTGATATTGTGAATTACTTAGCTTATGGAGTTGTGCTACTTAAGATCAGCTACCAGTAGAGAAGAAAATTGAGAACTAATAGTAGATTTTATATTTGGGATGACCCATCATAGCACCCTCCTTTTCGTCCGACTGATTGACGGTCCGACCTGACACAAAAAGGTGGGATGCACCCAGGACTGTAAAAAAGGTGTACACACTTTTTTCCCGCCAACTGACAAATTCGGTCCAACGACCCCGGGATGTTTTTACCACTAAAGTCACTTTATCAAAATCATTTATCAAAAACACTTAATTAATATAAGCGCTGCTCTCAAATATTCATAAGTTTATTTCACTTCCGGGGCGTTTCCCATAAACATTTACAAATTCAATGCAATTCCTTTACAAAATATGCATTTAACCAAAATGGCATTTTTATGCCGCTCACAACATAATATCCAAAATTGTATTCCGTATTATAGTACAAAATAATTTCGAGTTGAACTCCTTTTGTTTACAAAAAACAATGTCATGTTAAAATGACGAGGATGTATGTGACTCCGAGCATACCCGTGAACTTTCGAATGACTCGAGCTCCTCGACCTCGGGTCCGCTTCAATCACCGCCTATCACTTCTGCCTCAAGCGCGACATAAAACAATACGCTATGCATTTTCGCTCGGTTCTATATAATTCCATTCTTTTGTTTCAGTTTAAGTCAAATCATGCAATTTTACTAAGCAAAACTTTCAATCTTTTTGGATGATCAATGTCAATACAATACATATACTTATTTCATATACAATCATTTATAGTTCATTGATCATTCCAAACATATACTTTCATATGCAATAAATCATTTATAACCAAATCACACATTTCACAAAGCTCTTTTCATTTCAATTTGCAATCATGCCTTTCAATTCCAATATTGTCAACAATCTCAAAATCAATTTAGTTCTGCCCTTAACGAATCTAACCTATATTTTCGATACATAGGATATCGTGACCACGCGACGGCCCGCTCGGGTCAGAGGCCGGTGATAAAACATTTGTTTTATAACAATTACGCTTGACCTACTGGCCTGACCGGGTTATCAAAACTACCCGCGAACACTACCGATACTGCCCCGGGCCGCTGACGTGCTACACATTAATACGTTTATTTGGTGCTTGTCGCGCACTAATTCTTTATCAGTATACCAATATATCCTTAATACGAAATAAACAATTAACATTCTTTTAAGGGCGTCAAACTTTATGTAAAAATACAAAGATAATATGTACATTCAGATAAACAATTATTTTCAATACTTCAGGTAATTTTCTATATGCAACATTTATAATCAATTGCCTCAAATCACAAAAACAAATCAATATGCTTTTCTTATACATTTAGAACAAACATTTCAAATCTTAAAACGAATATGAGAAGATAGAACAAACTAATCTATCTCTTCTTTCGTCTTGCCGTCAACTTTTGGCCCCAGGTTAGTGATCCTCACCGCCCCTGTAAAATCACACATCACATTTAGTAAACTACACTACTCACACTTAATCTTAATATCGAGGCAATGAGGTACGCATTTTTCATTTAGTTTTATCCATATTCAACCCCACACAATTTATTAGTGGTCCTTAAACTATCTGCACAAAAACTAGACTTTTGGAAACAAAATCCAAAATCCTCGCCATCGGTGGAATGCGTAGGCTACGCCGTAGCTGCATTGGGGGTTCCATTTTGGCACCTCACCGTCAGCAGTCGTAGGGCATCCCACGCCTGGCGTAGGTCTATGCCACAGAGGTTCCCTACGCTCGCGGCGTAGGATTCGATTCACTCCAGATTTCGCTTTGTTCTTTTGGGATTTTTCTCTAAAAATCCTCAAATCCCAAAACGAATCATGGGATTCACTCCCAATAACATCATAATATCATCCTAAACAAACCATGAGCAAAACCCATAGATAGATTAGGGTTTTTCTAACCCAAACATCAAATACAACTTTCTAGGGTTTAGGTTCATACCTTGAATCTCTTGGAAACCTTTGCCCTAGCTTCCTTCTTCCTCCTAGATAACTTGGAAACCATAAATGGGGATGATCTCCCACCAAAATCACTTCTTCTTGCAAAACTCTAGCTTTTCTCCCACACTTGCTCTCAAAACTGTTTTTTCTCAAAATGCAAAAATGCGCTCTTCTAAGACCACATTTGGTCTTATTTCTCTATTTAAGTGTAAGGCCATGTTTGGCTTACACACAACTTCCATTTCTTATTTTTCTCCTTTTTGGTCTTCATTTCACTTTCATTTATCATTTAATTCACTTTTTCATTTAAGCTTATTCTATTCTTAACCCTTAGGTTCTTATTTTACCAATTCCAAATTTGCCCTTTTTACACTTGGGTTTATTTCCAGGTTCAATCAATTTCTTATTTTAGCATATAACATTTAATCATATGCTCACATATTCATATCATATTTCACTTATCGCTTTCCGAAAACCCAAGTTTGGCTCAATTCATACCCGAAATATATAATAAAATTATTATAAAAATTTTAGGGTATTTTTGGGGCGTTACACACTACTTTTTAGAAGAGGAGTAGATATAATCATAAGGAGATGTGTTCCTTAAATGTAACAAGGCAGATATGGAGAAAATGTCATGCATCAACATACGGGAGGACACTCATAGAGACATAACAGCCCAGGAAATTCTCCAATTAGGTTTTTATTGGCCTATTCTATTCAAAGATTGTTTTGAATGTGTAAAACATTGAGATAATTGTCAGAGAATGGGCAACATAAGCAGAAGAAATGAAATGCCTCTACAAGGAATCCTATTGGTGCAGATTTTTTTATGTATGGGGGATAGACTTCATGGGACCTTTCCCATCATCATTTGGAAATCTATACATTCTCCTAGCTATGGATTATGTATCCTAATAGGTGTAAGCAATATCTTGTCCCAGAAATGATGCCAGCATAGTGGTTGGGTTTACACAAAGAAATATTGAGCAGATTTAGAGCACCTAGAACAATCATTAGTGATAAGGGAAGCCATTTTGCAAATAAAGTTTTTGCAAAACTCATGAGTAGATATGAAATCAAACATATGATGGGATTGGCTTATCACACTCAATCAAATGAGCAAGTTGAAATTTCCAATAGGGAGATAAAGAAAATTCAGGACAAAACAGTGAATACAAGTAGAAAAGACTGGTCTATAAAGCTAGATGATGCATTATGGGCTTATAGAAATGCTTACAAAACTTCCATTGGAATGTCCCTATACAGAATTGTATTTAGAAAACCTAGTCATCTCCTTTTAGAATTGAAATACAAAGTTATGTGGGCCATCAAGAAACTGAATGTTGACTTTCAAGCTGCCAAAGAAAAGAGATTACTCCAAATGAATGAACTGGAAGAGTTGAGAAACGGTTTTACGATAACGCATGCATCCTACAAAGATAACATAAAGAAGTGGCATGATCAGAAGATTCTAAGGAGGGAATTCAAAGCAGGAGAACAAGTCCTCTTATACAACTCCAGGCTCAAGCTATTTCCAAGGAAACTGAAGTCAAGATAGAGTGGTCCTTACACAGTAGTAACAAGTACACCCTTTGGAGTAGTAACTTTGAAGACTGATTCTGGAAGTGAATTTAAGGTGAATGGTCAGAGAGTAAAGCATTATCTTGGAGGAAGCATGAATGAAGTTTAGATCCAGATTTTGAAGAAGAGAAGAGAATTTTGCTAAACTGAAGACATTATGCAGCAAATGTCTAGTTAAAAACATTAAACTAAGCAACTTCTTGGGAGGCAACCCAAGCTAAATTTTAATTTTCACATCTAGTTTGTTCTTGTTTTTAAATTTTAGTGTGATTGAATTTTAGTTTTAATTTTGTTTGATATTTTATTTTAGGATTTTGTTAAATTTTTCAGGATAATGAAGCTGTAGAAGAGGTGGCTATTATATGGAATCATTCATTCTCAAACTATTCAGGCAGAGTGCTACAAGGGGGAGTTTTTCTTTTTCCCTAACTTGTTCTTTAATGATAATGCACAATTGAAGTTTAAGGGAATGTGAATTTTATTTTTTAGAGCAAAAAATTGTAAACAACTTTATTGTGCTCATTGCTTAGATGCATTGTTAAATAATCATGATGAATCATATTGAGTGAAGAATGAGATATGTTGTTCATACTTGAATTGAGGTTGTTTGATGTTATTTGTGTTGAACGGTTGAAAATATGTTAAATGTGCAAATTTTGACGTAAGACAAAACTTTGTCACGACAGACAAATTTATGTCGTGACATTGTTTAAACTTGTCACGACATTGGTTCTCTTCACCGTGACAAAGAATGAACAAAATTCATCTAAGTCGTAGGAAAGTCTGTCGTGACATACTTTCCTTATGTGGCGACAAGGTTGGGTCTAACCTTTGATTTTACAAGAAAAACTTTGTCGTGACATAATTCCTTTTTGTCACGACAAAAAGTACACATGAACATCAGAAAATATGTCGCGACATGATTTCTCTATGTCGCAACATAAATCCACTGGAGCATCACAAATTTGTGTCGCGAAAATTCTTGCTCTGTCGCGACAAAGAATTGCCTTATCTTAAAAGTAATTGCAAATTTTTGTTGTGACATTATTTCTCTATGTCACGATAGAATTTGCAATACCCTGTGTTTCTGAAAGAAAAAAAAACTTTGTTGTGACAATATTTCTTTACGTTGCGACAGAGGTTTACTTGAGCATCAAATTTTTGTGTCGCAACATACTTTCTCTGTGTCTCGACATAGTTGACTTTAGATTCAAATATTGCAAAGAAGTTGTTTGTCGCGAAAATTTTTCTCATTGTTGGGACAGAAAGTACACTTGAACATCACATTTATTTGTCGCAACATTATTTTTTTTATGTCACGCCAAAAAATCAAAAGGGAATAAACCCTAGGTTAGTTTATGTTGCGACATTTAATGAAAGCACAAGAACACACTTAGCCTATAAATAGATAAATTTTGAAACCTGAAAGGTCACTTGTTTCTTAAACTATCAAACCACTCACCTTTCTTCACCAAATCTCTTCCCCTCCTTTCGAAACCTTGGGATTCAAAAGCCCTTTTCTCGACAATGTTTCGAAATAGTCAACCTGTCCTTAACTTGAATGAAATTATGGAGGAGTTTGCTGAACGAGAGGAAGAAGCAGTCCAAACGACTCAGCCAGAAAAAGGACAAGAAGGAGAAAGAGTTGAATCTAGGGCAGAGGTGGAACAACATGTTGAAGAAACTAGAAAGAGGAAGAGAGGAGTCAAGAAGGCAGAAAGGTAAAGGTACTGAGAAAAAGAAAGTGACTGCTCTCGTAGCAAAGCGAGTGTCACCCGGAGGGAGCAATTGGCAAAGAAGGAGACTTTATAGGAGAAAAAGGCTTTAGCAAGTGGATTTCCCCCTTCCAAGAAGTCATTGAGAGGAAGGGATAGCATCTTTTCTACGAGCACTAGACTCCTGGGTTCGTAGATGTGGTGAAGGAGTTCTATGCTAATATGGTGGGAATGAAGGATAAGACAGTGTACGTTAGAGGAAAATGGATATCCTTAGCAAAGAGCAGATAGACCAAACTTACAATCTTCATGAGAGGAAGAATTGGTCGAAGTTCAAGAAACTAGTGAAGGAACCCGACTTCCATAAGATTGTAGAATTGCTGACTTATGACAAGGGAAAGTGGAATGCCACCATGAAAAACCCACATGAGTCCATCGCTAGAGGAACATTGACTGAACAAGCAAAGGTGTGGTTTTATTTCCTCTGTTCAGTCATTTTACCTTCCAAGCACTCTGCGCATACCGGAGAAGGAAGTCAGTTGTTCCCCCAACCCCACCTAGGCGATGAAGGGGCCGCGAGACTACTAGACTCAGACTTGCTTTTTCGCATATCAGGATACCAAGTCTTATAACTGAATCAAAATATCATATAAAAAAGATACAAAATAAAACTACTTCCACCGTAGTGGTGCTTTCTTACAAAGGTCAATACATATGGTCTGAGTCCCATTTACATATACATATACAAAAAAGTGCAGCATTTACATTTACATAATTAGAGCACAAACCTACAAAGGATGAACCCCTTCAAGTAAAAGGCCGCCCAATAGTATGCGAAGATCGGCGCCTCCTCTATACCTACACCATTAAAACCCGTATGTTTTACGCTTATTGGGAAACATATGACTTATACTTATACACATGCACTAATACTCATTTACCGTAAGCATATAACAATAACATATATAAATTACCAGATATCAGAATTTTTCAGGAATTCATATAACAAACTAATACACATACTTGTACTTATATTAATTTATACTACTCGTGATCTAACACAGTGAATTACAAAGCTTATACTAGATTCCGGGAGGCAATTCGTAGGTACTACGTAGAGTTTATACTTCAGACAAAGATACCCATAGGTACTACGCAGCAAAAACGATGTACACATTTACTCTTATTCGTTATCCGCACTCTTATTATATAATTGTTTGACTACCTAGACTAGTAATAAGAAATGAGTAGGACATAACACAATAAGTACCCAAAGGTACGATACAGTATTGAGGTGCCGTAACACAAACCAGGAGTACCGAAGCACCGACAAAGAGTGTCGTTGCACTAATCAGAGAGTGCCGAAGTACTATATGTGCTTGCCCACATAATAGAGGTGCCGTGTCATTCCATATCAGGTCTTAGGCAGTCCTACAATATATGTGTTGAGGAACTTACTATCTTATTATAGGGCATTAAGCTCGCTTCATTACTCGAATTTGTTTCACCGAGGCGAGGAGGTACGATCGAATTTTCCCCTCTCTTTACCTTACAAACATGAACGGACCCTTCATACACTTATGGGCTCCTCATTTGTCCACGACGAGTCCTTCAGAGCACGGAAAAACAAAATGAAACAAAATACACAAATTTAAGTGTTATGAACAAGAGGCCACGTCGCGGCGCAGACCTTTGTCATACAGACCAATAAGCAACAGAAGACTACTATGTCATGCAGATACCCAAGGCTTATCCAAACCCCCTCTTAGCCACGCTACGATGTGGACATGCCACGCCTTGGCGTGGACCTACACTACTGCGTGTGCTCCCTACGCCGCTACATAGGACCCCCGAAATTGACTAGATTTTGCTGATTTTGTCCATTTTCCCATAAATCAAACCAAAAACCCTCAAATAATCTAAAAGTATCACTAAAAACAACTCCCAAATGGGTTCTAACCTCACCAAAACCAAACATGGAGATTAATTAGGGTTTTTCCTAACCCAAACTCAAATACTTGTAAGTTAGGTTAACTTCCTAACACCAAAACATGTATCCACACATCATAAACCAAGAATCCATACTCAAAGGGAGGATTCCATACTCATCTTATACAAACTAGTGTTTTACCAACCCAACTTTTAAAAAATCTAGGGGTTAGGATGAATTATTAACTAAACCCTAGGAATGGAACCACTAATATTCATACAAACACTTCCATACAAGTTCCATACAAAAACATAGCCATCCATATAACAATTCCATACAAAATCATAGTTTCCATACATTTCCTTTTCTTCTTCTTCTTCTTCCTCTTCATCTTCTCTTCTCCTTTCTCTCTTCACGTTTGGCTCTCCAAAATGCCCAAATGAGAGACCCTAATTGGTCTTATTTGGTATAATTTCCCTTTTATTGCATTTTGGTCCTCAAGTTCCCTTCTATTTGCACTACAACTTCCCATTATTCCACTTTGGCATATAATCTTATTATCTTATGACTTTTATATTTAATTTTAAAAATTTCCACTTTTACCCTTGTTTATTGTACAATTTCCAAGTTTCTTAGATTTCACGTTTTGCATTTAAATTACCAAAAATTCAAATTATACATAAAAAATACCCTAAACACGCTGAAAACGACTATGGTATATTTCGGGGTGTTACATAAGCAATGTTGTTGTATGCCATTGATGAGTCTAAAACTCATCTATTTTTAATCCATTTTTATGGCATATTTTTAACAATTTAAGATCTATTTTTATGCCAAAATATGGAATATTCATTAACTTTGTGTTTTGCAGGCAATTATTGAAAAATGAGAGAATCCTTACGATAAAAGAAGCAAAGATGAAAAGGGGCCAGCTGCTGCGACCTAATTTTTCTATGTCGCAACACAAATGCAAGCAGGCCAAAGAAACTATGTAGCAGCAAAGACTAGTCAGAACTCAAGGCTGAAAAGAGCTTTCTAGGTCACAACTGTAAAGTTTTCTATCGCAATAGAACTTGAATAAGATTCAAGAAATCACGCGACAACCCCGAAATCACGCGACATACTTACAGAATGAAGGAATCAGGTCATGACACTATGTCCTGTGTTGCAACATAAAAGTCTAAGACTAATCATGAACTCACGCAAATAAGAGACAATTCTGTCATGACAACAAATATCAAGAAGGCAACACAAGTTAGCTAAGACAAGTGTTTTTATGTTGTGACAAATTTCGTAACTAAGCCACCAATGCGGTTTTCTATCGCAAATACGTAAAATTTTGTTGTGACATAGCATTCTGAGTTTACATCATTAAAGGTAGAATTTCGGTCGCGACATAGAAATTTTATGTCGTGACAACAAAAGCTATGGAAGGATGAAATTATGTCGCGACATAATGAAATTCGGTCTCGACAAAAACTAAAGAAGAACTAAGATGAGACAAGGCAACTGTGTCACAACAAGGATTTATATGTCGCAACGAATAGCTCAATAAGCAACTAAGAACAAGAAAACAGTCTCTATCGCGACCATAAGGTTTTCTGTCACGACATAAACGACTGAGGAATCAAAGAGATATTTGGCATGACAAAGAAAACTCAGTCACAACAGAGTAGATAGGCTAAAAGAGGAAAATGTTTGTCACGACAGGGAAAATTATGTCGCGACAGGATCTAGAAGCTGGCTGCAAACAGATTTTGTGTCGTGACACAAAGCAATCATGTTGTGACAATTAAGACCGGCATAATTACGCTCGTTCTCGACAAGATTAAAGTCTGTCGTGACAGAACTCAAGTACAAGCTAAGAAGTAAAGTCGCAACGGAAGATTACAAGCTACGATAGAGGCTAACGACAAGGACTTACAGCTATGTGGCGACAAAGCAACCAGTTTGAGCCAAACTTTGGAGATCTACAATGCAATTAATGAAGTGCGGCTCAGCATTGGAAAGTCTATATATAGATGCATCTAGGGAACCGTGCACAACTTTTGGTGGCTGCAGGATTTCTTGGTGGTTGAAGACTCTTGTACATTTTATTTATTTATTTTTATTTTAGTAGATTAAGCTTAGTATAGTTTTATTTTTTAGCTTGCCTTTAATTTTCTGGATTTGGGTATTGTACTATGTACTTCGAAGCAGTATTTTTATAATTTCTTTCGCTTACTTTTTTTAAATAGATGCTGGAAGGTTTCTAGAGTTCATTTATTTCAGTTCACTTATGATTACAGTGAATTTTCCTAATCAGTTAGTCACTAATATGAGTAAACCAATTTTGATAATTTGAGCTCACTGGAAATGGGTCATTGGTGATAGTCATTTTGCTACATAAGGTGGAAGAAAGATTTAATTAGAATTCTTGAATTTATTTGATTGGTATTGTTTATAAATTTATTTTGTCTCGCATTAGTAACACCGTGTACCCAATGCAAGGTAATCAGATCTCACTTAATTTCCGTGAGGTCCTGGGTGACACATAGATGGAGAATCCATACAATGTAGAGCAGTTCCTTGTGGGTATGGTGAAATTACTATGGAACTAATGAACTTTGAAGGATTACTCAGATAGATCACCAACTTACTTATAAGTTGAGATAGGTTGAATGAAGTATCTATTTAATCACTCAGAGGTCTCTCATTTTTCTGATGAATTGATTTTGATCCCGTGTTAGCTGAGATCTAATCAAAGAGATGAAAATTTACATCATAAGTGTAGGATGAGGTGTCAATCAAATTGGAGAAGGCTTGCAATATCCTGTCTATGGGGGCAAGAATTCTTTAGTCCTAAGATCTTAGTATGAAGCACTGAAAAGGAAAAATAGTTAAATATTAGAAAGAGGGTTATATATTACAAGTAACTGATTAGAATCATGTCTCATAAATGAATATGAACCTTTAATCAGTGAAAAGTATGGTTAAGGGAGAAATCCAAACTATACTACCTTGTATCTTTGACAAACTCAGTTTTCCAATTGATGGTTGAGATATGAATAGAAAAGATGCAGAAAGTGACTATTACTAATTGATCCATGTTCGGTTTTGTATCACTCAGTGAATCCTCAACCCCAATTTTTATTATCCTTTACTTTTTATATTCAAAAATTCGGGCTTTTAGGACTGATATCAACTTATTATCATCATAATGCTGGAGTTCAAATAGTAATGATCTTGAATAGTTGGAGTAGTTAGTTTTTGATTTATCATCCTTCCTCGTGGGAACGATATTTAGACTTTAAATATCCACTTTTATTACTTGTACGACCTGTGCACTTGTAGTGATCTAGACCACAAACACAAATTTTAAATGAGTCATTTTCAAAAGAAAGAGCAATTCCATCTTTTCATACACATGAGAAATGGTCTTAACAAGTTTTTTTGGCACCGTTGCCATGGATTAGGTAATAGTCCTTTCATAGCAATGTAATAAATTTGTATATATCATTTAGTCTTCACAAGTTTTTGGCGCCGTTTCCGGGGATCGGTAATGAATTTAAAAATCGATATTCTAACCAAAAAGGGATTTTCTAATTTGGACAAATTCTTTTTTTAGTATGATAAATTTCAGAAAAGCACAAAAACAATTTTTAATGGGAGTAGCTAAAGAAGCTACTGAAAATTTTTATGAGCTTAGATGGAGATAACTATCTCCCACATAATTCATTTGATCTTAGTGTGTTTCTATTTTAGGAATATTGTAAATGCATAGAAAACTAGAACCAGAACTGCTACCTCTAGACACTAAAATTGAGAGAACATTGAAGAATTTGAGAAGGATCACCAGTGCAAAATCCAGAAATATGGCAAATCAAAGAGAAAGATTGAATCTATTCCAAAAGAAGAAGAAGAAGAAGCAGAGATACTTCAAAGGCATAATACTATGGAGGACTTTTGGAGACCTGTTATTCAAGAGGAGTACTCTGACTTGAGACAACCTCACACATTAGAAGCACACCTTTGAGTCAGCCGCATTGATTACTATAGTGTGACAACACCAGTTCACGTGTCACCCTCCAAGATCCCAATGAAATATGGTGGTGAGATTCGCGAGGATGGTCAACACAATCGTCGAATGGGGTGAGACTAAAAAGCAATCAAGTTGCAGCTCTTCCCTTTTCATTGAGAGATGTGGGCAAAGAATACGGTTTGATTCACCGCAAAGTGGGATCAAAGAACACTTAAAGAGTTGGTGGAGGCCTGGAGTATGAGCAGATTTTTCCTCCAGCTCTAACTCGTTAAGAGAAGAGGAGAAATAATCACTTTCAAGTAGGAGAGAAGAGGAGAGTTCTACAATGCATGGGAGATTCAAGAGACTGCTAAAGATGCCTTATGGCTGGATAGGATCTTACCACTCATGTGGATATTTTCTACCATGCTATGAATTATGCCTCCAAGGGTATAATTGATGCATCCTGCTGTGGAGCTTTTAAAAGTAGAAATGTAGAGGAGGTAAGGCAATTGATTGAAGACCTTGCCAAATGCAACTACAAGGCTCCATCTGAAGCTTCAGGGAGCAGCAGTAGACCGAGGGGAAGTGGTCTTATTGGACTAGATAGAATGACAACCATAGAAGCAAAGCTGGATGCAGTGATGAACAAACTGGGAAAAAAAATGAGAAAAGAATACATACTACACATGAAGTGGGAGCATTAAAAGAAGGAATGAGAAACAAGCATCGAGGGACATAGAAGAAGAGGCCCATCAAAGCTGAGGAGGCATTGTGCACCTCAATGCAAGCAGGAGCTACACCTTTAAACCTAACCCCAACCTGCCAACACACTATACACCAACACTAAGGAACCATGAAAGCTTTTCATATGGTGGAGGAGCACAACAGGGCCCCAGACCTAGACAGATCACATCGACGATGCTCAAAATGGTCTGAACAGCAACAAATAACAACAACATCATAGGGATAATAGAGGAGAATATCAAAGGTCGGAAAGGACTCACCTTTGAAGATCGATGTCAATACGGGGAAAACAAAAGAATTTCGAATATGCATGAGAAGAGATTTTCTGAACTTGAGAATTTCCAAGCAAACACAACTGTGTTTTAGAAAAATAATAAGGCTTCATTGAGGAACTTGGAGACTCAACTAGGGCAGTTGGCCCTATCCTTGCTAAACCAATCAAGAAATGCATTTCCTAGTAATACTGAGATAAATCCAAAAGATCTCACACCTACTGCATTGAGAGGTAATGATGAATTGTAAGGAAACAAGAAGATGTAGGACAAAGTATGCATTGGAAATGAATTAAGGAAGAGTAGCTCAGCCTAGAGGGGCAAACAAAGAGATATTGAAAGGAAGTTATCAAGCAGCATATGTCTAACTAAGGACATTAAATTGAGCAGCTTCTTAGGAGGCAACCCAAGCAGGATTTTTAATTTTTAAGTGTTAATAGTTTGATTAATTCAGTTAAATCTTGTGAGGTTGATGTTTTAGTTTAAATATGTTAGTAGTTTTATTTTCAGTTGTTGTTGATTTTTCAGGACAATGAAGCTAAATTCAAGAAGAATTTTATTAAGAAGCACACTGTTTCAAAAAGAAATATGAAGAAAATGACTAGAAGGGGGAGTATTTTTAATTCCCTCAACTTGTTTTTAATGATAATGCATTATTGAAGATTGAGATAATGTTTTATTTTAAAAGCAAGAAGGAAATATTAGCTTTGCTGAGTAAAATATACTCGAATATCCGGGGCAAATCTTATTGAATTAAGAAATGAAACAAGTGTTCATACTTGAATTGAGGTTCTTTGATTGTTTAAATAAGTTTTCACAAGTATGTTCAAATGAGTATGATTGGATGCACTTTGCCTTAAATGTCTCATGAGAGAAAACAGAGAAAGATGAAAATTCAGAAAATTTTAGTTAAAATGTCGCAACACAATTGATTTAGGAATCAAATTGAAAAGGAAAGTTTATGTTGCGACACAATTCTTTAATGTCACGACATAAATTCAAAAGAGTACTAAAAGAAATGTCACAACATTTTTTGTTATGTCGCGACATTTGACTGGCCCTGTCTCCAAATAATTATGAAACTACGTAGCGACAATTATTTCTGTATGTCACGACAAAGCATTAAAGAATGAAAACTTAGGCATTGTTGTCGCACATTAAATGAAGGGCAATAATAAAACAACTGGGCTTATAAATTGAAAAATTTTGAAAACCGAAGTTAAGCATTTTTCATAAAATCTCAACCTTCTCGCTTTACTAAAATCTCTAATCTCAACAACCCCAAACCCTAAAGCTCCAAAACCCTGACCCTACCATGTCTGACCCCACAACCCTAATTCCAAACCTCAACGAAATCATGGAAGAATACACTGAGTTGGAAAATAAAAAAAAAAACAAGTTTCTCGAGGAGTAGTTGGGCAAGTTGAGGAAAGGGATGATGAAAATGAAAAGCATCAATAGACAATGGAAGAATCAAGAAAAAGAAAAAGATGAGCGGATGAAGCTGAAGCTGAACAAAGGAAAGATAGAGCAAGAAACTTTATTTCAGACAAAGCAGCAGCTCTAATGGAAAGAAGTTTGAAGGACAAAGGCTTTATCACTGAAAGGGGATTCAAAAGGCTTATCACCCCTTTTGCTAAAATGCTGGAAAATAAAAGATGACAGTCACTAGGTGAACACAAAGAACCTGGTTGTGCTGCTTTGGTGAAGGAATTCTTTGCTAATCTGGTGGAGAAAGAAGGAAAGAGAGTATATGTTAGAGGGCATTAGGTAGACTTCAGAAAAGAAGAGATAAACAGATTGTTTAGTCTGAGGGTGCAAAAGGATGGTTCAAAGTTAACTAAAGGAACAAGAACACCAGAAAATAGCAGACCTAACTTCTGGAAAAGGAGAATGGAAAGGGACAAAGAAAACTCCTTTTAAATCCACTTCCAGAGGAGATCTAACTGAAGAAGCCAAGGTATGCTTCTACTTTATCAATTCTGTCCTTATGCCATATTTCAGCACGGTGAGAAGGGAGGAAGTAATCCTCCTTTATGAATTGCTGAAGGGTTACAAGATAAATGTGAGGAAAATCATTGAAAAGTCCATATTAGGCTACTCTGAAAGCAAACGCAGGGGGTTGATTCAACACCTAGCCATAATAACCAGACTTTGTATTCAAGGAGGAATTGAGGAAGAATGGGGGACTGAGGAAACGTATTTCTGCAGCCTCCCTCCGACTTTGGGCCATGAGTAACTGGCCCAAAGAACGTAGGGAAGGGAAAGCAAAAAGCTAAAGCATGTTGAAGAAAAAGAATATGAAGGGTACACTGACCCAAAACAGTGTGAAAGCCCAGCTCTAATGAAATAAGAAGCCTAGAGAAGTCAAAGCCCATTCTGGAATACATCCATAGATTTGAGACAAAACCATCAAGAACAAGTTGGAAGTTCAGGGAACCAGTGTAACAATGAAGAACTCGATGAAGCAAGTTAAATCATTGAAACAAGAGATGAAAGAAAGGGACAACCAAATCAAGCTCCAACTACAACTAAGGGATGAGTACATGGAGGCAGAGCTCAGAAGAAGGGACCATATCTGGAGGATGCTTTAAGAAAAAGATATGAAGAATGGAAAGGTAAATTAGAAAGAGGGACCAAAGACTGCTGAATAGTATGGGACACATGAAGCCGAGTTTTCGACTAATGACTTATGAGCAAGTAAACAATAGAGCATTCCTTGAGTCATTAGCTAAAAGGCAGAGAGAACTGACAGAGAACAATGCAAAAATTGTGGATTGGGCTATGAAGACAGTCTCGAACAAAAAAAAAGTGCCATTGCCACAAATTAGGATCTCAGATTCTGTTCCATATACGATAGTCCCTTCAGGAGAAACAAATCCAATATTACCTTTCTTAAACCCAAATCCAACTAGAGAAGGACCTTCTAAACCCTATAAAGAGCCAGTTAAAAATAAAGCCCCTGGTGTAAAGAAGGAGAAAGAACTAACCCCAGTAGAGGAAGTAGAAGAATACTTAAGGATGGAAGCTACCAAGCAAAAGGCAGTAATGAATAAAAAATGAAAACCATCCTGCTCTTCCATATCTTTTTCCTCTATGTAACCAATACAAAATCCTCCAAAATAATCAATAAAATAAAGAATTCTTTGAAAATTCTGTGTTCATTTGTGTTTTTGATTATTTGGTGTTGTTTTGCTTAATTTTCTTTGTTTCATGATTGATAATTACTTAGTTGAATAATTGAGAAACCAGCTACCTGGATTAATTTGTATAATTGCTACAACATGTTTGGCTGAAATGAATTGATGTAATTGTGGTTGTGTTGGATTGTTTTGAGCTGAATGCATGATAGAAATGAAATTCTTGACTTGATTAAAAACAACACAACAACAAATCTCAAAGCCAAACAAACCATTGATAAATGCATTGGGGTAGGATGAAATGAATGGAAATGAATAGTTGTAAGATTTTGAATATGTGTTGAAATTCAAGAATAAGGAAGGTTTTACTAAATTGATAGAACAAATAAAACTTATAATTCTGTTTGTTGTAAACAGTTTGATCACAAAATCCTACTAACTTTGCACATGGTCAACGGAAACTCTGGAAAGAATTGTGCCAAGATTAGGAACATCTTCTAGGATCCATCACAGTAGACTCTCCAATGTCCTAGAACTTGTTAGATTATTAGTCAAGGCAAAATCCTAGGCAATACCACTAACAAGAAATGATTTAGGCCATCCTTGGAAGTTTGAGCCTTTCAAAGCCTACCCCTATGATATGCATAAGCATATACACTAGTTCCTTATTTGAGCCTAAAGCCAAATATCATTATCAACCAGCAATGGAGAAGCCCAATCCCTTCCTCACATCTAATCCTATAGTAAAGAACCCTTATTTACCCAGATTACAAGACAAAAGACATCAATGACAGAAAGGGACAAGTTTAGGGGAATATAATCTTTAGATGTAGAAGAGGAGAAAGTGGGTTGAGAAAGAAAAGTGCATAGAGATAATAAGAGATAAAAAGAGTGATCAAAGAAGCTGTGGAAACATAAAGCAGGAATGAGCTGTCTTGAAGCCTTCCTCCCTTGAACACTAAGTTCTTAGGGTGTTCGAATACCTAGTACCCTAATGGCAACTGGTATGGGAGTTACTAACCTAAAGTTCGTTAATGGTGGTAGAAAGCTTAAAAAGACCAACATTGCACCATTCTAAGAAACTTGATGAGAAATGAAAAGTGAAAAAGCTTCTAAAATAAGGAGGAAAAGTTATCTTCTAGGTATGAACAATGAAAAGAGAAAAAGATACCAGACTGAAGAATATGCAAAGAGATGCACTAAACCCGTGGGGAAGGTTAGAAAATCACAACAAGAGAAACTGGCGCTAGTATCAAAGGAAAAAGTATAAGCTGTCAAGAATCAAAGTTGAGCCTAAAATCTGTCCACATTCCACCCAATTACCTAAGCTAGACATTGTGTCTCAAAGACCTATTTGATCCTGAAGGTGGTAATATGCTTACATTAGTCGAGATTAATATGACAAACAAGCATATGGGACTGTAAGAATGAAAGAGAGAATGCCAACTGAGTATTATCCTAGAAGTTGTAACTTATCTACTAAGGAAGAGAGTGAAGACTAGCACACACTCACAAATTAGGATATTAATTAAATTGTTTACATCTATTAATTATTTGTTATTCAGTAAACTTAATTAAAAATCTTCTTGATTATAGATTGGAAACATGTTTAGGAATAATTTTACAACTGACCTTTGTTCCCGCCCCATCTCGAGCTTCTTAATAGAAAATGTCCTTAAAAATAAAAGTTAAATTGTTTTAGGAAAAACAAAATTTCCTTTTCTTTGCTTGGGGACAAGAAAAACTTTAAGTTTGGATGAATTTGATGAGTCTAAAACTCATCGATTTTTAATCTATTTTTCTGGCATGTTTTTAACAGTTTAAGATCTATTTTTATGCCAAAATATGAAATATTCATCAACTTTGTGTTTTGTAGGCAATTATTGAAAAATGAGAGAATCACAGAAAAGAAGCAAAAGATGAGTGTTAGTTTTGGCTATGACCTAATTTTCTTTCTATGTTATGACACAAATGCAAGGTGCAAAGAAACTATAGCAAAGAAATACTAATAAGAACTCAAGGCTGAAAAGAGCTTTCTAGGTCACGACCGTAAAGTTTTCTGTCGAGATAGAACTTGAAGAAGATTTAGAAGAAAGCCATCGCGACAACCCAGAAATCTATCGCGGTATAGTTAAGGTAAATAGTGAAGGAATTATGTCGCGACACTATGTCCTATGTCGCAATATAAAGCTGAAGACTAATGGATGAACTCTGTCGCGATAAGAGACAATTCTGTCGTGACAGAAAATATCAAGAAGGCAACACAAGTCAGCTAAGACATTTTTTTATGTTGTGACAAGGTTCTCAGAACCAAGCCAGCTCAAGAAGGGTTTTCTATTGCAACATAGAAAATTATGTCGTTATATAGCATTCTGAGTTTACATCATTGAAGGCAGAATTTCGGTTACGACATAGAAATTTTATGTCGCGACAATAAAAGCTATGGAAGGATGAAATTATGTTGTGACAGAATCAAATTCGATTGCGAGAGAAACTGAAGAAGAATTGAGATGAGCCAAGGCAACTGTGTCGTAACAAAGATTTTTATGTCGCAACCAACAGCTCAACAAGCAACTAAGCATAAGAGAATAATCTCTGTCGCGACCATAAGGTTTTTTGTCGCGACAAAAACAACTGAGGAATCAAAGAAATATTTTTTGTGACACAGAAAACTCGATCGCGACAGAGTAGACAGGCTAAAAGAGGAAAATGTTTGTCGCGATAAGGAAAATTATGTCGCGATAGGATCCAGAAGCTGGAGGACATAAGAAGTTGGCTGCAAACATATTTTGTGTCACGACACATAGCAATCATGTTGTGACACAATTAAAACTGCTACACCACAGTTTTGTCTCGATAGTATCAAAGTTAGTAGCGAAAAAACTCAAGTAAAAGCTCAGAAGTAAAGTCGCAATAGAAGATTACAAGCTACGACAATGGCCAGTGACAAGGACTTAAAGCTATGTCGCAACATAATTTTTTATGTCGCGACAAAGCGAACAGTTTGGGATAAACTTTAGGGATCCACAATGCAATTAATGAAGTGCAGCCTAGCATTGGAAAGTCTATAAATAGACGCATCTAGGGAACCGTGCACATATTTTGGCAAACCCTGTGGATTTCTTGGTAGGTCAAGACTCTCAGACATTTTTATTTTATTTTTTTAGTAGATTTAGCTCAGTATAGTTTTATTTTGTTAGTTTGTCTTTAATTTCTGGATTTGGGTATTGTACTGAAGTGCAGCTTCGAGTTGGTATTTCTTTATAAATTCTTCTTTTCATTTACTTTTTGTTTTAAATGGATGCTGGAAGGTTTCTAGAGTTCATTTATTTCAGTTCGTTTATGATTACAGTGAATTTTCTTGATCAGTTAGTCACTGATATGAGTAAACCAATTTCGATAAGTTAAGCTCACTGGAAATGGGTCATTGATGATAGTCATTTTGCTACATAAGGTGGAAGAAAGATTTAATTAGAATTCTTGAATTTATTTGATTGGTATTGTTTATAAATTTACTTGTTCTCGTACTAGTACCGTGTACCAATGTAAGGTATCAGATCTTACTCTGATTTCCAGGAGGCCCTCTAAGTGACACAAAGATGGAGAATCTTGAGAGTGTAGAGCAATTCCTTGTGGTTATGGTAGACTAATACTATGGAACTAATGAACTTTGAAAGGTTACTCGGATAGATCACCAACTTACTTATAACTTGAGATAGGTTGGATGAAGTATCTGTTTAATCACTCAGAGGTCTCTCCTCTTTCTGATGAATTGATTTTGATCCCGTGTTAGCTGATATCTAATCAAAGAGATGGAAATTTACATCATAAGTGTAGGATGAGGTGTCAATCAAATTGGAGAAGGCTTGCAATATCCTGTCTATTGGGGCAAGAATTCTTTAGTCCTAAGATCTTAGTATGAAGTACTGAAAAGGAAAAATAGTTAAATATTAGAAAGAGGGTTATATATTACAAGTAACTTATTAGAATAATGTCTCAGAAATGAATATGAACCTTTAATCAATGAAAAGTATGTTTAAGGGAGAAATCCAAACTATACTACCTTGCATCTTTGACAAACACAGTTTTCCAATTGATGGTTGAGCTATGAATAAAAAAGATGCAAAAAGTGACTATTACTAATTGATCCATGTCCAGTTTTGTCTCACTCAGTGAATCCCCAACCCCAGTTTTTATTATCCTTTACTTTTTATATTCAGAAATTCAGTTTATGACTACATATCTAGTCCTATTATCATCATAACGGTGGAGTTTAAATAGTAATGATCTTGAATAGTTGGAGTAGTTAGTTTTTGATTTATCATCCTTCCTCGTGGGAACGATATCTGGACTTTAAATATCCACTTTTATTACTTGTACGACATGTACATGTTTAGTGATCTAGACCACAAACACAAATTTAAATGAGTCATTTTCAAAAGAAAGAGCAATTCCATCTTTTCATACACATGAGAAATGGTCTTAACAAGTTTTTTTAGCTCCATTGTCGGGGATTAGGTAATAGTCCTTTGGTAGCAGTGTAATAAATTTGTATATATCATTTGGTCTTAACAAGTTATCCTGAAGGGCTATAAGTTCATTATTGGAAAAATTATAGAAAACTCAATTCTAAGTTATTACAGAGGAGGCTACAAGGGACTGATTCCACACCCAGCATTGATCACTAGGCTCTATATCTTAGGTGGTGTAGAAAGAGACTGAGCAGAAGGAGAAAATTACCGTAGGACCTCACCCCTGACACTAACAGGAATCACAAAGGGGCCTAAAACTAGAGGTAGAGAAAGAGAAGATGAAGCTGTAAGAGAAGAGGAGGAGAATATATAAATCAATCAGACACAGATTGATACTGCAGGCTAAGAGCAAGAACAGGGGTTGAATAGTGCAAGCCCAATTTTGACAATGTCCCCAAAGGTAAGACAAGTCCATCAGGAGCAAGCTAGAAGCTCAAAACCTCAAGGTAACAATATTGAATTGATGGAAATATTAAGGGCAATGAGGTATGAGATGTGGGAGAGGGACAACCAACTGAAAGTCCAACTTTAACTCAGGGATGAGTACATGGATGCTGAGCTGAAAAGAAGAGATCAGATCTGGAGGAAGCACTCAGACTGAGAAATGAAGAATGGAAGAGCATATGGGAAACAAGAGAAAGAGAACTGAGTGAAGAGCTTAGAGCAAGAGAAGATGTTTTCCTGTCATAGTAGGTTAGAAGAGAAAGTGAGTTTTTCAAGATCATGAAAGAGAAAGATGATGCTATGGAAAAGAACATGTTGCAGAAGGTAGATGCCTTTGGGTATCTGTACAAGGAACATCAGAAAGAAATAAGTCTCCTCATAAAGAAAATGGACAAGGAAATGGAGGGCACCCTAAACTATAGGGAAAAATGTTGGATAGAAAGCTTAGATATGGTCAACAACAATCTTATAAAAATGTTCTCTGTCCAAGGTGAGTTTGAGGGAACCCTAAACTCTATTGGGCAGAGACAGAATGGTCTAATCAAGAAAATGACCCTTTCCATGGAGTGGTTTCAGATTCAATGGAGTGAAGGAAGGCAAAGAGATCCAAGCAACTACAATCCCAAATTCTTGAGTTCTCCCCTTCTACAGCTGGGTACGAGTTTGAAGCAGTCAATCTGCCCCATTCCCATAAGCAAGATAGAAAAAGAAAATAGCTTGTCCTGTACCTCTCCTCCTTCTGCTATCCTTTGTAACCTAATCTCTCACACCTGGAAAATTTAATGAATATGCCTTCATAGAAATTGGTGTTCACTCTCATTTTGCCTTTCTTGTATGTTTATTGTATATTTTCTTTCCTTTGAGTTCAATGATTAGAAATTGATGACCTTCAGTGAATAGCTTGGTTGCATAATGGAGAAACCAGATTTCATGGTTTGAATTATCGAATAAGTCAGGAATTGTTCGGGTGAAATCAAATATCGGGATGGAATTGATTAGTTGTTGTGTTAAACATCTCTGCATCGAATGATTGATTTAAATGAACTTATAATTAGTCAAATAGCATGGCAACATTATCCAGGGACCAAACAAGACTTAATTAGTTGAATTTGGGTAGGATGAAATGAACTGAAGCAGAGAGTTGTGAAGATATTGATGTATATGTTGAATTTCAAGAATAAGGAAGATTGTAACAAATTGATGGAAAAAAATAAGACTTGTAATTCTATTTTTGTAAATAGTTTAGTTGTTATGAATCCTGATAAACACTGCACTTGGTCAATAGTATCTCTGAATCAAATTGTGCTTAAGATTAGGGACATCTTCTAGGATCTATCACAGTTAAATCTCCAAATGTCCTAGAACTTGTTAGATTATTAGTCAAGGCAAAATTCTAAGCAATACTGCTACTCAACAGAAATGATATATTATTCTTGGAAGATTGAGCGTTTCAAAGCCTACCCTTATAATATGCATAAGCATACACACTAGTTCCTTATTTGAGCCAAAAGCTAATTTCATCATCAAACAAGCAAATGAAAAGCCTAAACCCTTCTTCCTTAGACATCATCCTATAGCAAAGAACCCTTATTTGCCCAGATTACATGACAAATACATCAATGATGGATGAGGACAAGTTTGGGGGAATATTACTTTAAAAGTACAAGGAAGGATAAGAAGGGTTGAGATAGAAAAATCAATTGAGATGAGAAAGGATGAAAAGAATGAAGAAAATAAGCTATGAAAAGAAAAGTGTTAAGGTGAAATAAGTTTGGTCTTGTAGCCTTCCTCCCTGGAACAATTAAGTCATTAGGGATGTTCAACATCTAGTACCCTAATGCCAATTGGTATGGGAGTTACTGACCCAAAGTTCGTTAAGGGTGGTAGAAAGCTTAAAAAGGAAAAACATTGCACTATTCCAAAAACTTTGATAAAAGATGAAAAGTAAAAAGCTTCTAAGATAAGGAAGAGAGTTTACAGTGTGAATGTGGTAAAAAACGACACCACAAGAGAGAGTATGCAGAAAGATGCACTAAAACAAATAAAGTAGAGAGCAATATGAATGGAAAAGTCAAGAATGTGTTATGAAGGCAAGTATGTCAAAGTGTAAATGAAATCTAGGTAAGGGTGAAATTGAACCTAAATCTTATCATTTCACCCAATTACCTCATCCTCACATTATAAGCCTAAAAGACCTAATTGATTATGAAGGAGGTATATGCTTACATTAGTGGAGATTAATATGACAAACAAGCATATGAGACTTTAAAGAATGAAGGAGAAGCATACTATTTGAGTAATATCCCAGAAGATTAACTAATCTGCTAAGGAAGAAGAAAGAGGAAAACTATCACACAACACAAATCAGGGTGGAAATAATTTGAATTGTATAATAATAATAGAAATTACTCGCTTTTAGTGAAGTTAATTGAAAATCTTCCGGCTATAGTTTGAAACATATTTAGAAATAATTTCACAACTAATTTATGTTTCCTGCCAAATTGTGGATTCTACCAAAAAAAGGTCCTAAAAAATTGAGAGCTAAATTATTTGAGGACAAACAAAATTTTCTTTTCTTTACTTGGGGACAAGCAAAACTTTAAGTTTGGGGGAATTTGATGAGTCCAAGACCCATATATTTTTAATCCATTTTTTTGGCATTTTTTTAACAATTAAGATATATTTTAATGCTAAATTATGGAATATTCACCGACTTTGTCTTTTGCATGTTTTTAATGAAAAGGAGATAATTCTAGCAGAAAAAGAAGAAAAAAAGTGGCCAAGGCAGAACTCTCTATCACGACATAGTTTCTGAATTCACGACAAAATCTCAAGGGAACCAACATAGCTATGTCGTAACCAGCAGCTTTATGTCACAACAAAGTCTAGGCTGAACTCAAGGAAGAAATAGAACTTTGTCGCAACAAAGAATTTTTCTGTCGCGATACTGCTGACGAAGTGTGTGAAGAAGATTGTCGCAACACTCTTGACTCTGTCGTGACATTGATCAAGGAAAATGTTAGTGGAACTTTGTTGCGACAATCCTTACTTTGTTGCAAAATAAAAGAATGAAGATAGCAGATGAACTTTGCCATGACAAAAGACGACTCTATCGTGATAGAGTATGGCAAGTTTATAGCACAAGTCAATTGCGACAAGTGTTTTTATGTTGCGACAAAATTTTCAACGTAGGACCAGCTCAAGAAAGGATTTTGTCACGACAAAGAAAACTCTATCACGACATAAAATTCAGAGTTCATAATAAAGGGCAATAAGACTTTTTCGCGACAAATAATTTTTCTATCACAACAAACAAAACATGAGGTTGAGGTGAACTCTGTCGCGATAAAGAAATCTCTGTCACGACAAGAAGTTGAAAAGCAATACAAGAAGAACGTTGTGACAAAGAAGTTTTATGTTGCGACATAATGAATAATTGAAGGTAGAATCTATGTCGCGACAAAGAAATTTTCTGTCACGACAATAAAAGCTACAGAGTAATAGAATTCTGTAGCAACAAAAGAAAATTATGTCACGACAGAAAATGAAAGAGAACTGAGATAAGCCAAGACAAGTTTGTCGCAACAAAGATTCTTATGTTGCAATAAATAGTTCAGCCAGCGACAAGGATCAAAGAAGAAATTTTGTCGCAACAAAAGGAAACTTTGTCATGACAAAGTTGTTGAGTAACCACAGAAAGAATGTCGTGACATAGAAAACTTTGTCGCGACAAAGTAGAAAAGAAAATGGTAAAAATGTTTTTCGCGAGAAAGAAATTTATGTCGCAATAGTTTTCAAAAGCAGAAAAGTATGAGAAGTTGGTTGCAACAAATTTTATGTCGCGACACAAGACACTCTTATCGCGACAAGAACAAGACTGCTGCATCAAAACTATGCCACAACATTATCAAAGTCTGTCGTGATAGAATCCAAGGAAAAGCTCATAAAACTTGTTGCTACAGAAACTGCAGGCTACGATAAAAGCTAGGGATAAAGACTAAAACTCTGTCGCGACATAATTTTCTTTGTCGCGACAAAGCAAACTAATTTGGGGCCAGACTTTGGGATCCACAGCGCTTTGAAGTGCGGTCCATCATTGGAAAGTCTATAAATGGGGACGATTCAGGTACTATGCAGAAATGTAAAAACTAGGACTTTTAGATAGCTGGAGATTCTTTGTATATTATTTTTCTTTTATTTTTTTTCTTTTAATTCCTTTTTTTTAGATTTTTTTTCGCATTGTTTTTAGTTAGTTTTCTGTTTATTTTTTGTAGTTGAGTAATGAACTGATGTGCAGCTTCGAGCTAAAATCTATTGTAAAATTTTCTCTCTCATTACTGTTCTTCTGTAAATGGATTTTTGAAAATTTCTAGAGTTCATTTATTTTAATCTGCTTACAATTTCAAGAATCTTTCTAGGATCAGCTTAGTCATTGATATGTGTGAACCAGTTTTGAAATATTGAGCTCCCTCTGGGAATGGGTCGATGGTGATTGTTATTTTTCTGCACAAAGTGGAAGAACGTCGTAGTTAGAAATCTTAAATTTATTTGAATGGTATTATTCTCGAACTTAACTGTTTTAAGTACTAGTACCGTGTACCCAAAAACAAAGGACTGTATCTTGCTCTGATTTCCAAGGGGTCCTTTGCATGACACAAAGATGGAAAATCCCGAGGGTACGGAGCAGTTCCTTGTGGGTACGCTAGACTAATACTTTGGAACTAATGAACTCTGAAAGATTACTCAGATAGATCACTAACTTACTCATTGTGTGTGTGGATAATCGATGAAAACACTTAATCGCCGAGGTTTCTCCTCTTTCTGATGAAATGATTCTGATCCCATGTTAGCATAGATCTAATCAAGGAGATGGAGAATTTCATCAACATTGAAGGATGAGGTTCTAGTTAAATTGGAGAAGGCTTGCGATATTTTGTCTATGGGGGCAAGAATTCTTCAATCCTAAGATTTGGGTGTGAAGTACTGAAACGAAAATATACCCAGATCTTAGAAAGAGGATTATATCTTACAAGAAACTGATCAGACATGTGAGTCCGAAAGGAACATGAATCTATAATTAGTGAAATGTATGGTTAAGGGAGAAATCCAAACTATACTACAATGCATCTTTGACAAATTCCGCCTAACTAACGGGCTTAGCTGTGACACCCTCGACTCAGGGTCCGTTTGGACAACCCACAACCCATGGAATACATGTAGCCAATAGTGCCCCACGTGCCAAGATGAGTGTCTCTCCGCCCGAGACTCAAACGTGAGTAAAATGACCCAATAGGACCCATCATCCATACTCGTCCATATAGTTGCAAAACCATACAATTCTATAGGTTCAAGAGTTATTACTAACTCTTAATACAAAACATATATTAAAACTAGTTCGTTCTAATATATACACAAAACATGAATCAAGGCCACAGTCGGGCCTGCTTCATAATCCCAACCTTTGAGGAGCGTTGTTTGCCTGAATACTCCCTGTACCTGAAAGGGGGATCCCACAACGGGGTGAGCAAGGCCCAACAGTTGAATTTTCCTACTTGGGTTACTCCCCACCTAAGTGCTCATGCAATGGCACACCAAACATTCAAGTAAAACATACAAGTCCCTACTTAAATGTCTACATGATATGGATGAGAATGTGATACACCCATCCCCACATCTCGAGCCCTCACTAACTCCCTCACACATGCCTAAGCTAAGTGTGAGAAAACACTGTTTTCAAAAGAAAAGGTTTTTGTTCTTGAAAACATAATACCAATTTTCCAATAAAATTCTATTGGACAACCCTCCGAGGTGAATTGGGTCGGATAACTCCTCCGAAATAAATACAAGGGTCATCCTCCGAGATGAACTATTGGACAACTCTCCAAGGCAATTCTTCGGAAAATCTTCCCATCAAATTCATTTGACAACCATGTTTTTCATGTCATGCACCCATACCTATTGTTCTAGGTTACCCCGGTGCATATGAAATGCAATATGTCATTTCACAATAATTCATGTTAATATATCAAGCATGCATATATTAACGAAATTCACACAAAGCAACATGTTATTCATTCATAGCAATAACACCGAAAATTAGCTCACATGGGCTAATAAACAAACCGAAAGTCCATCTTGGAACTGCCCAAGGCATCACGCCAACAACACAACATGTTATTCAATCATAGCAATAACATATCAACACACAAGCAACACATACAGTCCACGATCAGTTTTGGGACTGTCCAAAACCACTCTAGGGATCTCGCCACTCAGTCCAAGTTTTTGGAACCGAATGAACGACCATTCCGACCCTCGAACATCCCTAACCATTAAAATGGCTCTTAGCCAAAGAATAAATCAAGTAGGAGAAAACTCCTACCTTCCGGAGTTTGTCAAAACTCCACAATACTGGTACCCACACGTAGCTCTTGCAGTGGGGATCAACTTTGCCTCTTGTCTCACCGGAATTTGACGGACCGATCGTCGGGAAATCTAGAGAAAATGTAGACTCTCTCTATCTAAAATCCTCTTCTTCTTCCCTTTTTCTCTCTCTTTCTCTATTTTTCCCTCCCAAACCGGTTGGGAGAAGATGGGGGTCAACTTGGTGTCTTCTCACTTTCCAAGTGTCAAGCTCTCATTGGCTCCTTAGATTACACCTTATCCACTTGTCCATCTACCATGGATTTCCTTCCAATGGCAAGATGCCATGTGTCTCTCATGGGTCCCATTTGAGCTCAAGTTTGATTCATTCTACACATAACACGCGGCACCTCTTGAGCCACTCACAATGTGCCAAGTGTCCCGCACCACTCCCGATGCCTCGAAAAACATGAAATTCCAATTATCTCGGAATTCGACGAAATTCAACGTGGTAGCTATATTCTGCGAGACAATTACAACGGTGAAGTCCGTTTTGTCATCCGAGATCTAGAAAAACTCCGGATTTTGACCGAAATTACCATTTTATCCTTTTTCAGAAAATTAGAATTTTTTGGGGTCTTACATTAGCTATGACTCAAAATGATAAAAATTGACAATTATTCATTGGCCTATTTCCCAGTGCTTCCTCACTTAGTGAACTCTCAAATCCCCTTTTATTAAATTTTTTATGTATACTAGTGAAATTATTTTAGTATTACTTTATTAGTTCTCTCATCATTTTAACATTGGAGTTCAAATAGTAAGGATCTTTAGTAGTTTGGGTAGTTAATCTTGATTTATCATCAATTCGTGGGAACGAGACCGACATAAAATCCACCTTTTATGACTTGTGGGCGACCTGTACACTTGTAGTGATTTAGTCCAAACTCAATTTTTAATGAATCCATTTTACAAAAAGGACAAACACATATTTTAATCAAAATCAGTCATCAACAAGTTTTTGGTGCCGTTGCTCGGACCGAGATTCGCTCTTGGTGGTAGTATCACTTCTCGAGCATATTTTGGGCATAAACAAGCTTTTTGGTCTATAAGTGATGAAATACAGCCAATACTACCACATAATCAAGGAGGGATTTGAGAAGTGCAGCTATTGAAACACACTTTGTTTATCAAAAGAGGAGATGAAGGTAAAATTCATGATTGTTAGCTTATATGTAGATGATCTAATTTTACTGGTAGTGAAGAGAGCATGTATGTTAAGTTCAAAAATTCTATGAGACTTGAATTTGATATGACTGATTTGGGAGAAAGGAAGTATTTTCTTGGTGTAGAGATTTTACAAAATTCTGAAGGAATTTATATTAGTCAAAAGAAGTATGCAAAAGAACTTTTGGAGAAGTTTAGGATGGAGAAGAGTAATAGTGTGCAAAATCCTATTGTTTTGGGTGTCAAATTAATTAAAGATGAAGAAGGAGCCTAGGTGGATGGTACCATGTATAAACAATTAGTTGGAAGCCTTATGTATTTGATTGCAACAAGACCAAATTTGATGTATGTAGTGTGTCTCATTAGCATATTCATGTCAAAGCCAGTTGAAATGCATCCCAAGCCGTGGAAAAGGGTAAGCAGATACTTGAAAGGTACCGCACCTGGGAGTTTTATCAAGGAAGGGTAATGGTGAGTTGATGGCATATATAGATAGTGATTATGCAAGAGACATGGATGATAGGAAAAGCACTTCTGGTTGTGTTTTTACTCAGTGAAGGAGTTGTGTCATGGTCCTCTAAAAAGCAACTTGTGGTTACTTTATCTACTACCGAGAAAGAATTTGTGGCAGCTGCATCTTGTGCATGTCAAGGGGCGTGGATGAGGAGAATATTGGAGAAGCTTGGTCATTTTCAAGGCATGTGCATCATAGTGTTGTGTTATAACAACTCCACCATTAATTTGTCCAAGAACCCAGTCTTACATGGACATAGCAAACACATTGATGTAAGGTTTCATTTCTTACGAGACTTAACAGAGATGGAGTAGTTTGAACTAGCATTGGTGGGTACACAAGATCAAGTGGTAGACGTTATAACTAGACCTTTTAAGCTTGATACGTTCTTGAAGTTGTGTAAGTTACTAGGTGTCTGTGAGGTGCTCGGAGTAAACTGAATGCTTTACTACAATCGCTTAGGGAGGAATCTGTTAGGTGAAGCCAGAATTGGTCAAGGTTGTCGGGTAGTAAGAATCACCCATTTCTTTAAAATAATTCCTATTATTTGGGACATGTAGTTAGATTAGACTATTTCTTGTTACTCTTCACGTTTCCAAGAGTTGTAAAACGTGGTTTGTTTGTTTGTTTTTCCGTTATCCTTTGTAAGGCTTATTTAAGCCAGTATTCTACTATGAATTCAATATGAGAGATTTTTCCTTTTAGGACTTCAACAGCTTATATAACATTATTTTCTTAAAATTTCCAATAAACTTTTTCTCTAAGTCATAAACTTTCTACAATAAATTTACTCCAAGAGTTACTAATTACAGTTTTGATAATTTAGAAAAATAAAATAAAATCGTAATGACCAATTAAGATGCCCCTCATAATTTTTATATAAAAGATGACTGGCAAAAATTTTCAAGACACTTCCCTTTTTACAAATCTCCTTTAATTGTGGGAATTGTAGCGACCCTGAGCCCATGACCCGGTTGGCGAGTCCGAACCGAAACCCCGGGGACGCCCGGTCGAAGTCATTAATTAAATCCTTTTAGTTATCGTTTTATTAAATTTAGTTTTCAAAAGTGTCGCGACCCGAATCTCCCGATTGACTTTATTATGGATCCAAACTGAGCCCTAAGCATTCTCGACATTTTCAATTATCTTATCAAAACATTTTGTTTGGTTTTATTATTTTAGATTTTGTAATTACGGGAAGCATTTCATTTTGGGCAAGCCCATAAACATTTACACATTCAAAAAGGCTCATAACACTTACATTTAGCAAATTGCATTTTACAAAAATACTAATTCAGAGTTCAAACTGTTTTACAAAATGTCAATGTTCGAAAGAAATGGAGTAATGCATATGACGGAGCATACTCCGGTGAATTCCTCTTCCTCTATGACCACCCTCGATCTCAACTTGCTTCAATGTCTATCACCTGCGATTGCCAAGATTGGATAAAATACGCTAAGCATTTTCTTGTTACGTTAAGTGGTTCTATACGTCATATTCCATTTTCGTTCTTATAAAATCGCATTTTATCAAACAATGTTTAATAACATCAACAAGAAAGATATTTATTTACAACATCTTCATACCATTATCCCCCCCTTTGCCAGATTTCGCCACGTATTATAGAATCAATCACCACATGATCACAAAATAACTGCCTGTTTGTTGTTCAGTTATAACGGTCACTCATGATCATTTATCTACATATATCATAATATCTGACATAAACCATTAACTGTCCCTGAAATTAACAATGAGTGCATCATGTTTCATTAATAACATCGACTCTGCCATATGGTTATAAGATCCATGATCACAGCATGATCAGCAAGAACCCACCCGCTGTCGTCGCAAGATGTTGTCCATATCAACAACGAAGGTTACCCACAATGACTTAATTCAAATGAAAATCCTGGCTATGTTGGTTATTCAATAATACGTTTCAAAATCAATTTACTTTTATGCAGTAAACTCACTTATAGTTCAAATACTCGCCCACATGCATATATTTGACAAACATTTGAATAACAATGATTCAAATCAATATATATGTATATTTCACAAATAGAGAACGAAGAACAAATAGAGAACATGAACAAGTATAGAACAATACTGGAATAAAGAACAATTAGAGAACAAACCAATTATCGATTCCTTTTTCCTTTCCGATATCACTCCTAGGTCAGGTTGTTATCTTCACCCGCACCTAGTCAAATACAATTTATTCACTCTTAATGGTTAAGCAAATATTCATACTAAACGAATCGCTCACGCACTCGCCATAGGGGTAAGCCACGCCGTCGCAGTTCCAATATGATTTGAACCTCTCTTAATCATTTAATAAGGTTCCTATACTAACGTGTATGAATTTAGGCTTAAATACGCAAAAACTAATAACTGTCATTTCGGGGCTCCACCGCGACAGTATTACTGGACCCGCAGACCTGCACAGCTACCCTCGCTACTCAGACCGACACAGTTGGACCCCGTACCAAGACATGTCGGGCCTCTCGTGAGGTACCGGCACACCCCTATGCTTGTACCACAACCTTAAATTGTCCGTGATTTGCTTCTTTGCCACTTCTTTGGATACCAATTCTCCTTATATAAATTCCCATTCCCACCTCAAAATCATCATGGAAATCATCTAAAACAACTTCAAAATACTTGTATTGGTGGTTTGGAACCTCATACCACAAAACCCTAGGTAAAAATCCTATGAATTCACCCAAAGGTCCATCAATTCTTCTAAACATCATATAATTTTGATGATTCCATGTTTATTTTCTACCAATTGGGGTTTTACCCACATAACCTCAACAATTTAAGGGTTTGTGTGATCTTTCCACAAAGCCCTAGACAAAGGAGGAACAATTCTCCAAACCAAAACCTTAGGAAATCAAAATACCCCATGTTTTCAAGACAAACATACTCCCTAAGTTTTGGTCTTCCTCTCCTTCTCCTTCTTCTTCCTCTTGTTTTCTCCCTTCTTCTCCTCTCATACGTTTTTGCCCTAGCCAAAAATGACACAAGTGAATTGTGTTTGTCTCCACACTCCTTTTATACTCCCATAATTCTCCATATTGCAATTAAGTCCTTCACCCTTTTAATTTTGCAAATCAACTTGTTTTATTTCTATTATGGCCCATCTCTACTCCCTTTATGATTTTTATATCCCTTATGGCAATTTCAATTTTATCCTTGTTCTAGTGCCCAAATTTCCGGGTTCACTAAATTTACATTTCACAATTTGTCAATTTATCAATTTTCTAGGAAAAACCCAAGTTTGGCTCAATTCATACCTGCATTATATAATAAAATTATTATAAAAATTTAGGTATTTTGGGGCGTTACAAAATATTTTTGGAGACTTTTTAAAAAAATAAAAAACAAAGAAAAGGGAAAGAAACATAAATGAGTTCAAGGAACATAAGGTAGAGGGATATGCGAAAAATAGGTAGAAAGACATCTTTAGTTTTGAATTTTGGAATAAATGAATATGACTTTTTAAATTATGTCTATTATCCTCAGTAATTACCGATGTTTTTTAAACTTCGAAAAGGATAACTATAATCTGAACTAACCCTAAAAGGAAACCACAAAAACCTAACCCCCCCAAATATATATATATATATATATATATATATATATATATATATTCCTTCAATTTCTCATGAGTAGACCTAGTAATGAAAAAGTCCACAAGAAGAGGGAAAAAATTAAGACTAGAAAAGAAACCTCTACTTGTCAATGGTGTAGTACTTCTGAGGGCCATTGGAGTCATTGTCACAATCCGGAATAGTAGGACTATTCAAATTAGAGAGGATTCTAATGTCATGGAGGGCTTCAAACTACTTATCCCCGGAGGCCATGAAAAAGACTATGAAAAGATAATAACAAAAAGAACATATGGGGTTTAAACTTATGCTTCCAGACTATATTCATTCCAATATAAGAAAGTTTATGATTATATATATATATATATATATATATATATATATATATATATATATAGGTATATAAAAATATATATATATATATATATATATATATATATATATATATATATATATATATATATATATATATGTTTTATGTTTGACAATTATAGTCTTCCTATATTTCCATCTGCTTACCATAAAGAGTGCTTTTCTTGGGTGTTTACCAAGTAGACCTTTGCTTATCAATGATTCGATTAAGTTTAACTTGGCTCAGCTTGTAACACCCATTTTTTTCTAACAATTTAACTGTAGCTCTGATACCAAAATAAATGTAAAGTCCAACGTTACCGATATGAATACAAATACGTTTTTTTTTTTTCGTATACTATAGAATATATAATAATATGCATCAAAACATTTGCGGTAGGCCTATCATTTTGGGACAAATCCCACATTTTTACAATATGGTATTATATGCCCTTTTCAAAAAGATCATTTACAAAATATATCAGAGTTTTCAATATCAAAACATTTACAAAATAAAATCAGAGTTTATACAAAATGGTCAAATCCATTTCATGAATGCATGGTCGGATCTTTACTTCGACACCACCAAGCTTTGACATTAACTCTAAATCTGTGAGGTCTTTGTCCTCGTACTTGTTCACTCAATACCTACACGATGACAAAAACAGCGCGCTAAGCCTTTTCATGCTTAGTGGTTCTATACAATTCTATCTTCATTTCAGTTTAAATCAATTCATGCAATGTTTATAAAACAATGCTTTTGTACATTTTTCCAATGACCAATGCAATACAATACATACATACATACATACATACATACATACATACATATATATATATATATATATATATATATATATATATATATATATATATATATATATTCGCTTTCTTTACATTCAATTACAATTCATCAAGTTATCGTGAAGTTATGCAATTTCATATGCACTAAATCATTCAAATCACAAATCATGCACTTTTTCAATCTTATTATCATTTTCCCCTTAATCGTTTTAACCTATGCTTTCGCTAAGGTACGTGATAACAGCACTGACACGATCCCACTGCAGCCGGTGATAGAAGCGATTTTATAACACAGTACGATCCTGCTAGGCTGCTAATTAGTTATTAAAAATAAATTTCGTTAACATTACCGATGTTGTCCCGCTGGGCTACGGATTGGAATGACACTTCATTACATTTGGCGCAGTACTGCTAATTTGACCCCTATTGGTATAAATTTCACCTATCCTAACTCGAATTTTAATCTAACATTCTTTAAGGCCTTCAAATCATTCAATACAATTCATAAATGTTGTATATACATTTGATACCATAATTTATTTTTCAACACTCATGCAAATTTTCATATGCAATTTATTTTGCAATCGGTTGTCTTAAATCAATTTTAAAAAAATCAATATGAAATTTATCATAAATCATTTCAATATTTCACAATCAATTTCGAAACAATGAAAGAAGAGTGTAGATCAAACTTTCACAAATTTGAAACAAGAGAGATTGAAGAACAAACTCAAAATGGTTGTCACTCTTCGATTCCTTTCCTCGGAATCCCGTTCTTGGGTCAAGATTCCTCGTCACCAACCCCTAATCCATCACAAATATTTCATAATTAAAGAACAATCCAAGAAAGAAAAATCAGTTGTGCATTCTAGGATTTTTGGTTAGGGTTGATGTCTACCCAATACTCCTTCACTTGAAAAATTTTCTGGGGACACATGAGCCATATTTTTCTCATGATTCCTTCAAAAAAATGATAGCTCTATGAGTCTATTTTCATAAGGAATTGGAATCATCTCATTTGGATCACCCAAACTCAAGTTACGACATTTTCATGCCAAACTAGTCGATATGCCCAACTCACTGGATCACCCACTGTTATTTTTGATTTCTGGGATCTTAACTCCATTTATTGGTAATGGTTCCTTTACTCATTTGAAGATATGGTTCTAAGGTTTATTCTCAAATTGGAATCATCCAATTTAGATCACCAAAACTAAAGTTATTACATTTTATATCTAGACTACTCTAATTTGCAAAACAGAATTTGCACATAGCTCCACTTTGGATGTGATTGAATCCTTAGTGGTTACAATTTACATACACTTCTTTAAGTAAATTACTCTAGAATTCTAGTTTACTCCATATTTTGATCACCAATTTGGATGATTGAAACTCAACGTATGGCCAAAACACCAAAACTACACCCAAAACAGAGCATACCCATGAGCTACCCGAAACTCGCCTTTAAGCCCATATTCGGGAGCCTTAAATCTACAATTTGCTCCTAGTCTCTTCTATACATTTGTAGCTCTAGATCTTATGATTCTTTATAAATTGGAATCACTTCATTTGGATGATTATAACCAAACCTATAGCCAAAACAAGAACAGGGGTTTTGAAAAAAATTTGACAGCAACTCCTTTGAAAACCCAACATTTTCCTTTTTACAAACATTCCTCAAAACCAATATCAACCAACAATACACTTCAAAAATCAACCCAATCTCTTGTTCTTCACTTAAAACCCTAGCTTTTCTCTCTTTCAATCTCCAAATACGTTTTTTCACAAATGGTCATTCAATAGACCAAATGTGGTCTTAAGTCACTTAACATCATAAGGCCAAGGCTTTGGCTCTAAACCCATTTTGAGTTAAGTTCTCCTAATTTGCCATATAACCCATATACTTTCTCTATTTGCACTTCAATTCTCACTATTCAACTTAGACATATTTTCTTTATCATAAATGACCCTTACGTCCTCATTTGATAATTTTTTCCCATTTTGCCTTTACCACTTGGGTAAATTCCAGGTTCATTCATTGAATCATAATCAATCATTTATCATTTAACATTTAACTTATGATCATTTTACAATACCCGGAAAATCCCCCAGTTTGCTCAATTTATACCCTAAACACATAATAAAAATATTATAAAAATACTAAGGTATTTTTGAGGCGTTACACAACTTGTTTGGATAGGGGTGAATTTTGACATTACTTAAATATTTATAACTACTACATCATTTTTGTTTTTAAAAATTATTATTTTTAATAAATTAAAAGATAAATTTTAAAAATCTAAATAATTAGTTTTAAAACAAATTTTAAGAATTATTTTGTACTTAGAGTTTATTAAATATTTTTTTTTACATCAAAATATTAGTAAACAAACATATTATTAGGTGATATTTGTGAGATAATGTGACGCCCAACCGGGGTCCCGCTGACAACTCAACCTGTGGAATTCTTGTGGATTTCGTGAATCTTGCATTCACACCGTTCTGTCCCATTTATCTGGGATCCGCATTCATTAAAAATCGTAGAGTCTCCTTTGTTCGGGGAGCTCTACCCAACATATAGACTGTATAACAATATAATCATAACCCATCCAAGGTCTCAACAGAAGTAGTATTAACCCCACATGGTCCATCTGTCCATATCCCCAATATACATCCCTTTACCGGGACCCATTCATTCACATTTAAATCTAAAATATGAAAATAAAACGCTTAATTACTGTCCGTAAGAGTCCGATCATGGCCCCGTTACCATAATTACATACCCGACTATTTAGACAATAGTCCCAAAAGAATTTAGTTATAATTATTTTATACAAAATATTTTTTTTACAAAAATGTTACTCAAAGGTAATATCAAGGTCACACATCGACTTTCTTCATAATCATGGCCTCGTCGAAGCGTCTTCTCCCTGTACACCTGATTCGTGCCATAGTAGGTATGCTGAATCAACAAAATTTATAACCTAAAACTCCTACTATCGTAGAATAAAGTTAATTTGTGAGTGGCTCTAGCCGCCTGATTCCAGCGCCACAGGGCGCGTAATCAACAAAACTTATAACCTAAAACTCCTAATGCCGTAGCAAAGCTACCGCGCAGATAAAGGGCTCTAGGGTCGAACTCAGGGATGGGTTTTCTTCGCACAAATGACTTAAAATGAGGTTCAATTTGGTGAATTAGATTTGGATTTTTGGGTTTGATAAAAACAATGGTGTATGGTGGTTTGTAGGCTAAAAATAAAATAAAGAAAAATAAGAAAAAGAACTCCTTAAAGCATCGAGCTACTGGGTTGAGGTCCTAACATAAATGAGAAGTCCTCGGGTCCTTTTCCTCGCGTTGGGGAGGATGACATATAGTCATTTCCCGAACTGGATCTTCATTTGGCTATAAAACTGAACCCTTATAATTTTTCCTTTTGAAAAATGGCATTTAATGAGCATAAATGCTCCCAGACAGTGAGAACACACCTCCTAAACCTACCCTACAGTAACTAATAGAGAGAAAATGAAGTTTTGATGTCGCTGAATCTAGCAATAAGCATCCACTGAACCCAAAAGCCAACATTGTGTTAAATCAAGGCAGGTTAAGCGTTTAACCTCAGAGTGAGAGATAGAAGCATAAATGAACATAAATGCTAGCATTAAAAACGTGAGAACCGTCGCCACTCTGGCCAAAGTTCAAGTAGCCCCCTTCAAGGATGAGGGTGGTTTAGCTAACCATCCTCGAATATCCCCGCGGTGCTCGGCAACCAAGAAAGTGGTGGTTGAGAGTGAGCTGGAGGAAAAATGAGGAAAAAGCGAAGAGGGCAAAGCTTCCCGCCAATCATAATGAGCAAAAAGTTGTCTTGAATACAAGCAGGAGCTTATATAATCGACCCAAATCAAGCAAAATTCTAAAAAAACCAAAATCAAAAGCTAACAAGGGACAAATTTGGAAGAAAACCAAAAAGTGACAAAAAGGAGTCAAAAAGGTAAAAAGCTGGAGGAAGTCAATAGTGTAGGATGAATGAATATATATTCAGGATGAACAAGCAGGCGCAGAGTATACTCTTCGTTAATCGCATTTTAAATTTCGCAGCCATTTAAAATTTCAACTTACAAAATTTTGTCAGGGTCCTTTTCTTCCGTTTCATTCTCTTTCCTTCTTAGCTTCCGACCGCAAATTCTCTTTGATCGACTCAGATTTGCTTGGATTTGTTATGATCTAGCCAACTTGAAATTTTGGCACGACAGCTCGCAAAACCGCAAAATTTTGCCACAAAATGCGATCGCAGCATACCGAACCTTAATGTACACTGCTAATTATGTTGATTAGTACACAAAAAGTACTTAAAACCTGCAATAAACAGGGTTCAAAATAGAACTTTTTGAGCACTAATCACACCCCCCAACCTACACATTGCTAGTCCCTTAGCAATGAAAGAAAGAAAGAAAGAGCATACAAAACAAAATCAAAATATGTTCACAAAAATTATATTTCAAAAAGGCTAGAATGAGTAATGCCTAACCCTCAATGAGAATCACCAAACCCTTGCCCACAATCCATCTCAAGAGAATGAATGTCATACAATTGAGTATTAAAAGAGCCTCCCGTCTTGGTGAATCAACCGAGACTTCCACCCAAAACCCTAAGTGTTTGTTTGATCGAGTTCTCAACAATAGCGCAGTGCACTCTCCCCCCAACCCAGCTACTGCCTCCACTTAGGACACTAACCAACCTAAATAGATCAAGACCAATAACATTCCTGACACTTTTTGTGTTGTAGGGAGTCTGATGTTGAGGGAATCGACCTCACCAAAGTCCATGTAACAGAGATCTACCGATGACTTCCAACCAATTAAGGCTTAGGGCACCAAGTCATGAGGATCTTTCGACCACTAACTCTTCAGGTTTAACCCCGGACTCCGAATGATTTTGAAACTCCAGCACCTACAACTCGCTAAACCTCACCCATCCACCCATGTAGCAAGCACTAAGTTGGTTGCTCCCAACCAATTGGTTTAGGGCACCAGTCTTTAAAGACTTTCGCCATATACCCCTCGGACCATGCTCGGGTTTCAAGGCAAAGTGTTGCAATTTTCTTCTTTTTCTTTTTCTTTTCTTTTCTTTTGTTTTTGTTTTTCTCTTTTTTTGTTTTTTTTTTTGGAAGACACATTGGCCTTCTTTTCATGGGGGTCCTTAACCTATTACAGGTGGTCAACGAAACTAGGGTAGGTTTTGCAAAATTTAGGAGAGTCGGAGTAGTTTTCAACGAAGAAATCGATGTGCACGAGTGTGTAGTTAGCTAAAGGTGGAAGAAAGGGTCGAAAGAAGCAACAAGAGTTCAGGCCCGATCATCCACTCAACCAGGCATGGAACCAATCTAACATCAATAGAATTGGACAGTGTTTCAATTTTTTCAAATTGCAAGCTAGGTAAAACACAAAAAAAAATGGGTGAAAAAATGGGTGCAAGTTTTGAAAACTGCAAGTGCAAGCTGTAAAGTGTGTATATATAAAAAAAATGACTATATTTCAGCTTTTCATAAACAAACTAACAGCTTCACAAACAAAAAAAAAAAAAACTATACAAAAGGAAACTAAATAGCAAGTCATTAAACTTAACAAAATAGGCTTTTTCAAAATAGAAACATAACACAAAATAAATGCCACTTCCTTCGCTGACTCTCCCCCAACCAAATGTCTCATTGTCCGCAATGGGGCTCGGATTGGAAAGTTAGGGGAGGGTGCCTACCTCCTTGATGAGATGTGACTCATTGTTGGATAGGACACACACCATGAGCTTTCCATCGAGACCTTATTCACTCCATTTGGGCTTCAAATAAACAAGTTAGGAGAAGAAAAGAGAGGAAAAAAGTGACTAGTTTGAGAATTTTGAAAATTACACATTCATAATAATTTCAAAAGTGTTATTTCTGGATATATTTGGATTCTACACTCTCTAATATTTCTAACGGTACCAAAATTACCCAAAACGGAGTTCGGATGAAAAAGTTATGATCAAAACAAAATGGAAGTGCTTCGAAATATTTTCGCAACCTACATATATATATATATATAAAACATAAAAGAAAAGTTTTTTTTTTTTCACCTGAACTCCACTGTGCATGTTTTGTCTTGTTATGGGGAGCCTTCCGTACAGGTTGCTAAAGGACGGTTGTGAAATTTATAACTAATTTTGTAGATTACGAAATTTACTTTCTAGCACTCAGCTGCGGCAAAATTTGATAAAGCGAAAAAAATAAACACGAAAAAAGAGTGAAAAATTGCAAGAAAATTGAAATTAAGATAAAAATAAATATTAACTAAAAATTAAAGAAAATCTAAAGAGAAAAATTAAAGAAATCAAAATAAAATAAAATAAAATAAGATAAAACAATAAAAATCAAAACAAAAAGTGGGGGAGACTGAGCCTCCCCAAACTAGTTTCTCTAGCCTTTTGAGGTTGCTCGTGATGGGCACGGTGCATTTCGCGAGTCGGTGCTCCATGTCTGAACAGGCCACGAACCGTCGCTGTACCATGCAATGTGAGCAGCTGCCATTGTTTTTGATGTAGTGGCAAAGAAACCAGCAGTGGCCACTAATTTCTGATGTTTTTTGTAGAGGCGGGCATTCACAGGATGATATGGCCTTTCCAGTAGGTGTTTCAAGTGTTGAATGTGCTGCAGGTGAAGGCAGGATATACACTGAGTCACTAGGGGGCAAGGGTAAATTGTGCTCTTGGTGTTCTTCCACTGCTCCCTTTCCACTGCCTTCCTTACTCAACAAGGGAAGGATTTCTTCTTTCTTCTCCCATGGATAAACAGCAGCATAGATATCTAAGGATTCAGATAACCCTTGCTGTTGACACTGCTCCTCCACCATGGTGTCACTCAAGCACTCTTCCTTTGGACTCTCTTCCCTTTGATGAACATGCTGATTAGTGAGCTTTGAGATGGATTGTTGTAGGATGTCAAATTTTTGATCAATTTTAAGCTCTAAATTATCGATTCCTTGTTAGGTTCTCCTTTGTGTCCAATTTCACGATTGGCACGGACATTCCTTTGCCCTCTGCTCCTCACATGAAATTATCCACTAGTTTGCTCAATTTCGACGTGCTTGCCCCAAGCGAAGATGTCAAGCGTGGTGGTTGTGGTGGCGAGGTTAAGGCGTAATATGGAGGCGGGGAGGTGCATCACGTGGTGGTCTTGGTTCCCATGAGGAATTTGTGTGGTTTCCCCAACTAGGGTTGTAAGTATTTTCAAATGGTGCATTAGTTGGGGAAACACTGCATAAAGGTGCACTCATCCATGGAGGGCTTCTATAGTCCCTCATGGACCTAGATGGGTTTGGATTTCTCTCCACGGGTTGCTAATTCTACCATGGAAGGTTTCTGTAATCCCTCATTGACATATATGCACCATGGTTTCTCTCCACTAGCCACTCCTTTGTATTGCTCTCCTCTTCCATTTGGTCGATATTCAAATTCGATCGGGTTTCTATGGAGAAATTGACTTTGATCAGCTTTGCCCTACGGATTCCTAATCCATTGGAAATTCACAGCTAGTAAAATCGAGGCGAACACCTAATGACGAGAAACCGTCCTACCTAAAGGTTAGGGTTACCTAAAAAAAAAATAAAGCGTAATTCATTAAGAAGACTAATAGTAAAGTATATACAGGAAAAAAAATTAACCAGGACCTGTGATGAGGATCACAAGTGTTCATCAGGTCATCATTTGCACTTAGGCACCATCCCCGACAATGACGCCATTTGATTTGTGCCACAGTAGGTATGAGGAATCAACAAAATTTATAACCTAAAACTCCTACTGCCGTAGCAAAGCTATTGCAGTATAGTGGCTCTAGGTCATTTGATTTGTGCCATAGTAGGTATGCGGAATCAACAAAATTTATAACCTAAAACTCCCTCTTGCCGTGGCAAAAACTCTTTGCCGGTATAATTAACTCCCCAGGAATTCGAACTTCGGGGATGGGTTTTCTTCGCACAAATGACTTACAGTGAGGTTCAATTTAGTGAATTAGATTTTGATTTTTAGGTTTGATAAAAACAGTGGTGTATGGTGGTTTGCAAGCTGAAAATAAAATGAAGAAAAAGAAGAAAAATAACTCCTTGAAGCATCAGGCTATTGGGTTGAGGTCCTCGGGTCCTTTTCCTCGCGTTGGGGAGGATGACATATAGTCATTTCCCGAACCGGATCTTCATTTGGCCATAAAAACTTAACCCTTATAATTTTTCCTTTTGAAAAATGGCATTTAATGAGCATAAATGCTCCCAGACAGTGAGAAAACCTCCTGAACCTACCCTACAGTAACTGATAGAGAGCAACTAACCGGATGTCAGTGGATCTAGTAATAAGCATCCACTGAACCTAAAAAGCTTGCCAAATATAGGTTAATCAAGGTATATTTAAGCGGTTTAACCCTAGAGTGAGAGATAAAAGCATAAATGAACATAAATGCTAGCATTAAAACATGAGAATCGTCAGTTTACCTCAGTTCTAAAGCCCAATAACCCCCCTCTTCAAGGATGAGGGTAGTTTAGCCAACCATCCCTTGAGTTGTCATCCTCAAGGGGTGTTTGGCAACCAAGAAAAGGAGAGAAAATGAGAGAAAGTGGAGGAAAATGAGAAAAAGAGGGAAGTAGCTTCATGGAATTTGATAATGAGCATAAAAGTTGTCTTTAAATACGAGTCGAGGAGCTTGAATCTTGGCCAAACAAAATTACAAAAAAAAAAAAAAAAAAAACCAAGATCAAAAGCTATTTACAAAGGGTGAGTTGGAAAGAAACCAAAAAGTGACAAAAAGGAGTCAAAAAGGTAAAAGGTGCAGGAAGTCAACAGTGCAGGATGAATGAACAGTGGTTGTAGGATGAACAGTGCGTGCAGAGGAAATTTCATAACCGTGCAAAATTTTTGTTGTGGTCATTTTTCTTATGTATTATGCTCTTCTTTCCTTCTAGCTTCTTACCTACAGCTCTTAGATCGAATCGGATTTGCTTGGATTTGTTATGATCTAGCCAACTTGAAATTTTTGGCACAATTAGCTATAAAAGCGCAAATTTACCCTGAGGCGTATAATTAGCATAGCCGAGACCTTAATGTACCAATTGGGTTAATTATGCTAATTAGTACACAAAAAGTACTCAAAACCTACATTAGCAGGTTCAAACAGCACTTTTTAGCACTAATGCACCCTTGTACCTAAAGGATCCCAAACGGGGTGAACAATGCCTTTAGAAAAATTCTCTATGAAATTTACTCCCCACCTAAAATGCACATGCAATAGCAACCATGAAAGCGTCTAATCATATTCCATATAAATAATGCAATCAATATGGAATATTCGTGTCATGCATGAGGATGAGACTCCTCATGTGTCCTGACTAGAGTCTCGTGACTCCCTCACACCTACAATGCCAAGTGTGAAAACCGGAGTCATTGAGTATTTCTGAAAACCCACATTGGATCTTCCCTCATTTATTCAATGTTACCAAATCTCGTGTGTTAGTTTGGGTTACGAATTTTGGGGGTCTCACCACAAGCTTCGCACGCCTTCCGACACTTTCACGAACTTTCAATGCTGGATACATATGTTTGACCAAGAATAAAATTTGGGTCTTTCACCCTAGGGGGGGATCTGCCCCATCTTGCTTCACCCAATCACACTAAATTTATTATTATTATTTTTATGCACTTGTGAGTCTCAATTTTAGACGTTGTCCCAATTTCCGAGCTCACTACACATTCACTAAGAATGGTGAATAACCAATACCATGCACCCACATTTGATTCAACGTGATGTGACCGTGCATATGAAATGCAATCATGCCATTTCATGCTATGTCATGTTACATGCAACATTTATAAATTCTGAATAATTATATTTCCTACATATAATTTCCATGTTAATACATCCACCTTGAGCATATTAACATGATTTTACACACAAGCGCATATTATTTATTTTCCATAATGCACAAAGGAATTGCCCAAAGCTCGGACCCAAATAAAACAGGGCACCTCTTGGTACCTTCATGGCCATAAACCATTTTTTTTTTTGTTCCATTCATTAACAAATTTCAATGATACCAAAACACACAACAAAAAAGACCGAAGACATCAGTCCCGGGATCAAAACCAAACCTTGACACAATCTGGGATGCTTTCAGCTTGATTAGAAAATCCACAGCTAAAATTTATTCAGAAAATAGTCTTTGAAAATTCAGCTTGGACTATCAAAGAATGATTAAGAGTTAGTCCAAACTATCAAAAATAGTCCTAAAATTTAGTAGGACAGTAGAAAATAGTCCAAAATTCAACTCATTTGTCACGAAAGCAATCACAAAGAAATTGACCTAGGCGTAGAAAGCAGTCGAAAATTCAACCGGGTTGTTTGAAAACAATCTAAAAATTCCTACGCTCCAATCCAAAGATTTTGGGCTGAAATTTATGGTACTCACCGCAGCCTCAAAACCCCAAAGCCATTAAATATGGCCTTTGGGTTAAAATAACAAGTAGGAAAAATTCCTACCTGTGGAGTTTGTGGCTAGAGATTTGATCGCTGCGAATAGGCACACGTCGTGGATCGACTTCTTAACTGCCCGAAGAAAATCGACGACTCGATTTCCGTAGATCTTAGAGAGAAACAAAAAACCCCTTTTCCCCTTTCTCTCTCTCTCTTTTCTCCTCATGCTCACTCTTGTCTCCTCCTTTCCTTCCCCTTTTGACTTTCCTTTTTTTCTTTTTGTCATTCTCTTTCCTTCTTTTTTTAATTTGGATACATGGCTCACATTGCGCCACGTGTCCATTTGTCATTCGGGTCTATTTCTGCATCGAAACAATTTATTTATTTTCAATTCAATTTATTTTAAATGAACTTAGCTCAGGCCATTTCTTGACTTTAGAGATTTTAAGTAAAAATGTCTGATCGTAAGTCATTTGTGTACATCGCGTCGTAAAAATCTTACATTATCTGAATTCAACAAAACTTTTACGGGTCCTTTGGATTTGTGAGACAAATCGATGGCGTAGTCCGTTTGTCATCGAGATCTAGAGATTTTCCTAGGCTTCCTTGAAACCTTTTGGTAATTTATTATTATTGTATGTTTTACCATTTTTTTAAAATTTATAATTTTCTCTAGTTTCTGGATAAGATTTTTAAATAATAATTTTTAGCAAAAAATGATTTAATTGGAAAAACATATTCAAGAATTTTCAGAGCTAAGAAAATAACTTTTTAATAATATATTTATGAAAACGAGAGTGTTTTAGCTAAATTTAGTTTTCCATCCATATTTTTTTATATGGAGACGAGGAAATAAATATAATACTAAAATTTTAAACAAAAGAAAGTTTCTACAAATTGAGATGTTAATAGAAAAATCTCTTGTTTAGAATTCTTAATTTTTATGAATGAAGTCTTAAAGATTTTCAAATCACAATTTTGTTCAACACTTTAAAAATTATTTATGAACCGTCATTGTGCTTCAAAAAGAAGTAGAATGCTCCATAATTCTGATTTAATACCTTGTAACTAAAGTGTATTTAAAAAAAAAAATTTGTACAAAGTTTTAACCAACTGAATAGATAATTATCTCAATTTTGTTTTTAACCAATTCAGCTCAAAACTAAAATTTGATTCTACAGTATATAATCTACATTATTTCCCTTTCTTTAACCCATATATGAATTGTGAGTTTTATGAAAATATTTAAACTCCAACACTTATAAACAACTAAAATAAGAGTAGAAGCTAGTTTTCAAGAATGAGAATAAAGTCATTATCCTTGAAACTTATATATCACAAAATCTCAATAGGAGCATAACCTCAAGGAATCTCTCACAATTATTTGCATTATTGCAAAATTTACATATCCTCCAAAGTAAAATAAAATAAGATAAAACATTATGTGCAGTAGTTAAGTAAAATATAACAAAATAATAACCCTCCAAAGTAATTCATGTTGTCTTCCATATTATAAAATTTGAAAATTATTCTATGGACAAATTACCTTGTTCCATAACTAACATATGAGTTGGTGTACTCCAATTTAATTTGGATGTTGATTATATCCTTATTGAAAAATTTGTGAATTTGATTATATAAGAATTATATTATTATGTGCTTCATAAAGATAAAAGATGCAATCAATGGGCTGATTCAAGTTCTAGAAAAATCTAGACGTATATATATATAGGATATTTTTAAGATCGAATTGCAACACTTGCATTATTTAATTTCCTTTTTATGTGCTTAAGATTATTTACTTAGGGTTTTTCAAGTTCCTAAACTAGCAACTAATCTGATAAGTATCTCAAAGATCTGTCATAAGAATGTCTCAAAGTAATTCATGTTATGTAGACTTGAAGTATAGTAGAAGAACTATACTTAGTCCTACCTCTTTCAACTAATTGAGCATCTCACGCTCTCTTTACTAGTGTGAATGCAACAACAGTTCCAAAGAACGCAAATGATCTTCAAGTTTGGCTTGAAAGGTTGGGCCATCCCACAATAAAAATTCTTAAATGTGTACTTTCCTCACGTAATAACTACTTCAATAATAAAATCACCAGAGTTTTCTCGTGTGTAGCGCCCGAGCCAGGGGTCACGTTGACTACGAGTCAGCCCGCGAATACAAGTGGATGTCGGGTTGCAGACGCCACTTCGAGAGAAAATCAAGCGAGTCTCCTTTGTACGGGAGCTCTACCCCAGATACAACACCCATAAACCTATCCCCAAACGAGTCCAATATAACGATTACATGATTAAAACGACCACTTGGGCTCATAAACCAATACTCATAACAATGTATATATATATCCAACTATCCAACCATAGTTCAAGAGTTCAAAGTTTACTCTTATACAACACATATTAAAATTAGAGAATTCTAATACATGTAATACATCATAACCCAAAGCCACAATCCGGCTTTCTTCTAAACCTCAATCTCTAGGACGAGCCATCCCCTCGCACTCTCCTTGTACCTGTAAAATAGTATCCCTCGACAGGGTGAGCTAATGCTCAGTAGTGGAATCACCCTAAGTGGGCTACTCTCCACCTAAGTGCAGTGCAATGCTCCAAAATAAACACACATCCAAGCAGATGCATGATCTGCTTGGATGTCTGCGATCATCTCGTAGGAGTCCTCAGAACTCCCTCGCACTCGCCTAAGCCTCGTCGAGAATTATTATGTTTATATGTTTGTTGGACAACCCTCTGATGTGTATATATTAATTGGGTCGTCTCCGACGATTGATATGATTTATGGACTACCCTCCGATCATTTTAGTTTTAGACAACCCTCAGGAAACCATTCACTCTGGGCGCTCACCTCATGCGCTCCTCTTATCATCCTAGGGTGCTCCGGTGCATATGGAATGCGAGATGCCAAATCATTCTGATCTATGTCACTTACCTTAAATATATAGAAACATGCATATATTCACATAAAATTCAATCACACAATCATGTTATGTAATTCGCATTTCATCACATCAAAATTAGCTCGCATGGGCTAATGATCAAGCGAAAGCGGTCGACTTGAATCATTTCCAGTAAACCCAGCGTTTCATACCAAAATATATTTTGGCTGAACACTATTCTCGGGAATAGTGAAACCCTCGGTTACTATTCCCGGAAAATCACCAATCATAGGTTCACTTTGTGAACCCAGGTTTCACGGCCATTTCCGGCCTCACACACATTAACACATGAATTATTGCACAATTCATCAAACATTGCACCCAAACAGTCCATACCCATTCACGGGCTATCCGAAATGGATGCCATAATTTCTCTCACTTCGGTCCCAAGTTTTGGGACCGATCAAATGGTCGTTCAAGGCCTCAACCAACCGAAACATCAACATAGCTCTTAAACGAAGAATAAAACCCAAGTAGGGAGAAACCCCTACCTCGCGGAGTTTGTCGAAACTCCTCAAATCTGGCGCCCACGCCTAGGTCTCCGCGTAGAAGCGGCTCCTTCCACTTGTCAGACGATTGCAGCGGTCAGATCTCTCCACGATTCTAGAGAGAAGTCTAACCTTCTCTCTCTAAAACCTCCATTTCCAAACTCTCTGCATCTCCTTCCCTTTAATTCACGTTTTCTCCCCTTTTGAATTTGAGAAGATGAGTACTATTCGCTATTTTGGCTTTTTCTAACTTAAACAATTCCCAAAATGACATTTATGTCATTCTTTTCCCAGTTTTGACATTCGGCTCTATCTCGGCAGTCCATTTTCATTATTTCTCTACTCATGCCACTTATGGAACATGAGTACATGTTATATGTGACTTTCGTCACATCGAAAATCTTTTTACGGCACTCGAACCGCGATGCTTGGAAAAACGTGCCAACTCCGACTATCTCGGAATTCTACGAAATTTTACGTGCTAGCTAGATTTCGCGAGATGATTCCAATAGTGAAATCCGTTTCGTCATCTGAAATCCAGAGAATAAATTTCGGATTTTTAACCGAAATTACAATTTTGTAACCGAAATTACGATTTTGCCCTTTTTCCAGAAATTGGAATTTCTCAGGTCTTACATCGTGTGCTTGATCTTATACACAGATGGCATGTCAACTTGGCAATAGCCATCGATTACTAATTTCTTTATCATATTCAAAGCCTCTCGTGTGCTTGATCTTATACACAGATGTTTAGGAACCAACCCTAGTTACAGAACAACAAGAGCAAGATATTTCTTACTCTTCCTAGATAATTACTCTATATTTGTTTGGTTGTATCCACTACACACAAAATATCAGGCTCTACCAACTTTTAAGAGATACAAATCCATGGGTGAAAAGCAATTTAACTCTACCATCAAATGTCTTCAATCGGACAATGGTGAGAATTCAAAGCCTTTGCCAATTTATTGACCAACCTCTGATTAGTCCATTCCTTTTGTGATTCATGTTCCATTTACAAATACACCTTCCCTTAGTTCTTCCCCTAATCCACCATGATTTGTCCAATGTTTGGTGGTTAGATTAGGAACTGAATGAATGCACAAAAATTTATAATACATAGTACCAACCCTAGGTAGCTCACAGCTATTGTAGGTATAGTGGATCGAGGGTCGTCCATTAGGATGGGCTTTCCCCTTCTAAGTTTTAACTTTAGGTTACTTGCTAGTTGTTTAGAATGCTTTAAGAAAAACATAAAATAAGAAACTTATTTTAAAGAGAAGAATGTTGATTGATTGAAGTTATTGATTATAAATAATTAAAAACATCCCAAGGCTTTGTCTCACTAAGACCACACTCACCATGGGAGGATCAAAAGGGGTTTTGGATAGTTCCCAGTCGTCTACCGTAAATATCAAAATTTAGTTGTCCCCTGAACTTTGCATAGGTGTCTCTTATTATATTTAGATGAAGATCATATTCTAGTTGTATAGTAAGCAAATAATACTAATTTTAGAGGGATAACACAAGTTCTCAACTAAGCTCTTTTGTGTTTTTGGGTAAGAAATGATCTCTCATGGCATGCTGGATCAAAGGATCACGACTAAGAATCCAACATACAATTTAGACTTTCTAAGTGTCAAGAAATCCAAGTTACATAAAGAAGATAGTCCTCAATGGATAGTAGGGGGAACCTAGACTGTAGCCACTCCTATGAGGTGTCCCAAACTGATGTACACATGACCTAGATTCCTCTAAAATAGTTATTAAAGCATTACCTTTTGGAAGAAGCTCATATTTCCTCTTTGATCACGAAGTAAGTTCTAAATGTATATAATTCAATTCAGTTTGACACATCTTCAACCCATTACATGTGTTATTCAACTCAATATAAGTATTGTCTAATTCTTTGTAAGTACACTCTAACTCTTTCTCTTGACTTTGAATTATCATGAGTAGTTGAGTTTCAACAAGTGATTCTCTAGATGTCACAAAAGGATAATGTTGTGTAGGTCTAAACCCAAGCCCAAAACCTTTGAAGGTATTGGCAACAATATGAAAATGATAATTGTTAATGTTAACTGTTTTTTTTTTAATGTAGTGTGATTGTTAATGATAATTGTTTTTGCTTTTGTATTTGAATAACCAATATATTTTAAAGTAATCAATTTCTTTAACTTGATCAGCATATAGGGTACACTTGGAACGTCCAAATCTAAAATCTTTCCTTATAAATTAGAAAATGGAGTTATTATCACTATCTACATTTGTTCAATTGAGAGTTATGAATAGGGTTATTAATCAATGAGTAGACTTGGCAGTTTTATAAATCATAGATTTCTCTTTGCTTAAACTTTTCAGGTTCATAATGAAATAAAACATAAATTACCGTACTTATAGTTTGTTTGTTACCTTGTTTGTTATACATGAGGAAATCTAAAAGGTATATGTTAAGAAATTTATAAAAAATTAAAATAAAGAATATAAGTTAAAAACGATTGAGTAGAATCTATTAATATTATTTTAGAACTTATGTTAAGACATATTCTACGTTTCATTGCCCAATTTGATAGAGCATCAATGGTATACTTTTAGGAGTCTTTATTTGACTTTGATACAATGTCAAATGAGTTAAACCTATTTCTCTACCCAAACAAATTATTGGTTCTTAGAAAAAACGATTGAGAAACTTAGTTTATTTTAAGGCGTAGAACCTATTTTTTTATAAGGCTTTAATAAAATATGGATGAAGTTTCAATAAATGATGAATAGAAAATTGATACGTTTCTAGCTAAATATCTTCTTGGGTTGATTGTTGAAGTTGATTCTTGATTTATATAATTTCTAGAATGGTTGTGTGAATTTATGCTTTTGTTGGTGTTAATTGATGTAAATCTTGGATTATTATTATTTATATTATTTGATTTGTGTTGGGGAATGTGCTTAAGACCTAAGTTTCGAAAGATACATTTAGGGTTTCCATGGTGACAACTAGAATCTAGCCCGACGGCTTTGACCATTTCATTCCATCATGTTTCAATTGTGGAAATCAATTTAGCCTAATCAAAGAAGTTTAGGAAATTAGAAACATCTAGTACTAAACATATTTTGTGAAACCCGGAAAAAAAAAACGTAATTTTTTTTCTTTTTTCTGAAAATGAACGAATCTACGTGATTCTTACCCGGAGCGATCTGGGACAAGACCCTGGATCTTTCCTCTGGACCACCGGTTGTGAGCAGTGTTTAAGGAATCATCGCGAATCTGTTGAATAAATGAATGTGATTAATTTTTATCTGAGTTTGTTATTCCCGGTTTGAGAATCTGGAGATAAACCACTTTGGATCATGTAAGCATGGGACTTGGCACATATGAGTGGGCTAAGTGTCGTATATAAGTTCCATGACTTGGGTGGGGGCCAGTTGTCAGAGCCACCCTCATGCATGAGCATGAAAGTGGTTGAAGTTGTGGCATGGAGAACCTTGGTCTTGGGTTGACCAGAGTGTCAGAGCAAATGGATGTTAGGTGTGCTCCCCTAGGTCAAACCAACTTGGTAGTTTGAGGAGAGATGGCAAACAATTCGTAGACAAGAGGAGAAGAAAGAAAAGAGAGAAAGAAAGAAAACAAGAAGAAAGAAAGAAAGGAGAAAGGGAGGAGGAAGCTTTTTCCTCCATTGTTTTCAGATTTGGGTGGATCAAGAACTGATCCTACACACTTCAAGAGGTGAGGGATCTTTCCTCTTTGGTTATTTCCTTGTTTGGGGCCATGGAAATGGCTTTGTTGAAACTGATTTTATATGAGAATTAAAATCTGGAAATGGCCTTGTTGAAACTGATTTATTTAAATCTGGAAATGGATTTGTTGAAACTGATTTTATGGGGACTAAAATCTGGAAATGGCATTGTTGAAACTGATTTATTTAAATCTGGAAATGGCCTTGTTGAAACTGATTTTATATGAGAATTAAAATCTGGAAATGGCCTTGTTGAAACTGATTTATTTAAATCTTGAAATGACTTTGTTGAAACTGATTTTATAGAGTTAAAATCACAAATGGCCTTGTTGAAACTGATTTATGTGAGGATAAAAATCTGGAAATGGTCTTGATTTATATGCGGATTAAAATCTGTAAATGGTCTTGTTGATCCTGATGAGATACAAGCATGATGATGTTATGTTTGGTGTATAGTTGATTTTGATTTACAGAAAAACATACTTTGCAGATTTCCTGGGCTTTCATGCATGCCTAACATGCAGAATGTTCCTGGAGTTTTTAGACTGAAGAAAACTGAATTTGGTGTAGTATTGTATGCATGAAAAACATGCAGAATTTTATGGGCTTTCATGCATGACTAACATGCAGAATGTTCTAGGTTTTTAGGACTGAAAACTCAGTTTGGTGTATCCTTGTGTGCATGACTAACATGAAGAATGTTCTAGGTTTTTTTTATACTAAAGAAAACTCAGTTTGGTATATTATTGCATGCATGAAAAACATGCAGAATTTTATGGGCTTTCATGCATGACTAACATGCAGGATGTTTTGGGTTTATAGATAAAAGAAAATTCAGTTTGGTGTATCCTTGTAAAAATGACTAACATGCAGAATGTTCTAGGATTTTAGGACTGAAAACCCAATTTGGTGTAGTATTATATGAATGAAAAACATACGCTTTGAATTTCCTAGGCTCATGCATACTAACATGCAAGAATGTTCTAGGTTTTAGACTGAAGACTGAATTTGGTGTAGTATTGTATGCATGAAGAACATGCAGAATTTTATGGGCTTCATGCATGACTAACATGCAGAGATGTTCTAGGTTTTTAGGACTGAAAACTCAGTTTAGTATTATATCCTTGTATGCATGACTAACATGCAGAATGTTCCTAGGTTTTTATACTGAAGAAAACTCAGTTTGGTATATTATTGTATGCATGAAAACATGCAAATTTATGGGCTTTCATGCATGACTAACATGCAGGATGTTTTGAGTTTTTAAATCAAAGAAGATTCAGTTTAGTGTATCCTTGTAGCCATGACAAACATGCGAGAATGTTCTAGAGCTAATATAGTTATTGCATGTTATTGCATGCTGTTATTTTTCTACCATGGGTTTTAAGACTAAAAATCAAAGGTGGCTTATTATTACTTGAATGAATGCCATGCAAAAATTTTCTGGAACTAATCTAGTTAGTGCATTAACATATGTGATGTCTTGATTCGAATATGTGTAATATTAACATAATTTGCATGTATGTTAAAATATATGAAATATTGTGTGCATTAGACAGTGGTATTCCGTAGCACACACATGAGTGTACGGTGTAAGAATGTCCATGTAAGAGTTTTGCATACATTAGTCGTAGGTACGAGTGCGATGCTTCAAATTGCATTACGTGTTGTCTTGTTAACACCACATTACGCTTGAGTGTTTATGAAATGCAGTTGTACTTGCATTTGGTGTTGAATCATGTGGGCTTGGGAATGGGACGAAGTCAAATTGAGTTCAACGAGTGTTAAGCGAGAAATGGAAAATGAAATGTGTTAAGGCGTAGCAAGTAAGGGGATAGATGCCGCCGGGTGAAAACCTGAAAACCTGGTTGAGCGTATCCCGCGGGTGAAAGCCGAAGAATGTGGAGGTGCGCAAGAGACCGGTGAGACCCGAGTTAACATTTTGCCCGAAAGACCGTAGCGATCAAATAAATATCACACAGACTGCGAGTTGTGAGATGGGAGTGAGATTGACTCAATCGCGCCCGATTTCCATTGGCACTTGCGTTGCAGGTGGTGGTCGGAGGTTGACACAGTACTTGGGTGTATACGAGTGTCGTCTCATACATGCATGTAGATTTTTTCCATAGTGAGATACTTGTGTATCTCTGCGGATTAGTTGTTAGTTTGGTTGTGAAAGGATCATTTGCGTATGCTTGGCTGGGTAGAAATAACGCTATAGGATTTATCTCTACTGGGTGTTAGCTCACCCCGTCATGGGACCCCCCTTTCGGTCACCGGGACAGGTCTGGTGGACGGCTCATAGAGGCCGGGATTATAGAGGCGGGCGAGCGTGTACTGCTTCTTGTTTTGTGTATATATTAAATTGACCTAGTTTTAATATATGTTTGTATTAGGAGTGATGTAATAACTCTTAGATCTATAGAAATCCATATGGTCTTGTAACAGTATCAGATGAGTATGATGATGGGCCCTATTAGGCCGTTTTACTCATGTATGGGTCTCATGATATGAGACACACAGGTTTCCGCAGGTTAACGGCAGTCAATGGGACCCCCGGGTTTTGGGGTGTCACATATTTCATTAGGATAAAACATCAATTGGAATTATGTGGGTATTGCATAGACTTAGCAATGACCAATTCTTGCATAGTTTGGGTAGTTGTATTGCATGGACTTAGTGGTAACCAATAGGATGCCAATTATTTTGTTGCAAAAGATTAAACAGTGACGAAATATGATAAACAGTGACGAAATTATTTTGTTGCAAAAGATTAAAATTTGTCACAAAAAAGGTTTTGCAACAAAAATATTTTCATTTTTTGAATGTCGCCTTATCCTCGTCGCGAAAAGTTTTTCCAACAAAAAAAGTTTTTTGCAACTAATAGTTTACAGAGACATAATTTACTTATTGTCTCCAATAACAATTTTTAACGAAAAGTTTCCTTGTTGAATATTTAAAATTTTTTTGCTATAGATGCTCAATGATGATTCAAGTTGTTGCTAAATGAGGTACATATAATAATGAAAATTATAATTTTGTTGCTAAATGAATTTCAAGAACAAACTTTATTCCATATTAAATTTACTTCTTATTCTAACTAAATGAATAAATAAAGAAATTAAATTATATATATATATATATATATATATATATATATATATATATAACTATATATATATATATATATATATATGCTATATATATTATCAAATAATACTTTATGAACAATTAAAATTTGTGATATCTTAATTTTAAAAGCTATAAGTAAATAAATAAATTAAATATTTCATAACATAGGTTTAATATTAAAGACAAAATTGAATGAATCCTTTATAAGTGATTCTTTAATTCATACATACAAAAGAACCCCAATTACAAAGCTTTCAATTAAGATGAATACAAACTTTAATTGTAAAATACAATGCTATCTTTGTGAAAGATAGCCTTCAATTCTTCATGTTAGTCTTCAATTCTTCACCACATTCTTCCTTTTTCTATATTTCTTGGATACCTAATAGAAAAGACATAACATTAATAGAAATGTAGCAACAAGTATTAAACTCGGCATATAAGGTACTTTCAACTACAATAATGCATCAAACATGGATACGCTTTGATACATTGTTATGAACCACTTTATCATTGATTTTCCTCAAAATACTTTTAAAAGAACACTTTTTAAAAAAACACATTTATAAAAAATATATTGAATATACTTATTAACAAATAGGCTTTAAGTATCACTCAATTTTTATTTTTCTCAATTTGAGTCCATTTTCAATGTGGGATATAGAATTTCAAATAATTTTTTTTTTAAAAGTAATATTAAAACTTTTTAATTCTTATACAAAGCAAACATGAGATATAGTCACCAGATTTATTCTATATCATAATATAAGCATATTATTGTATCTTGTCAACCTCAATTTATTAAGATTCCTAGAGAAAAGCTATAAAAAAATATGCCAAAAAAATATATTGAATATAGTTATTAACAAATGGGCTTTATGAATCACTAAATTTTTAATTTTTCTCAGTTTGAGTTCAGGTTCAATGTGGGATATAGAATTTCAAATATCATTTAAACAAAAACATTAATATATATATATATATATATATATATATTAATTCTTATACAAATCAAACATTAGCATGTGTGATATAGTCACCAGATTTATTCTATATCCTAATAAGTATATTATTGTATCTTGTCAACCTCAATTTATTAAGATTCCTAGAGAGCGGCTATAAAAAAATATACCAAAAAAATCTCATATGGATTAGATCTTCAAAAATAAGATATGAGAAAGTGGAAGAAAAAACAATAAAATTGAACAACCAACAACACAAGTTCATATTGAGGTTAAAATGATATCTTACTTGAGACATGAATTTACCTTCTCATCATATTCTTTCTTAAGACTTCAAGAGCATGGTATCAAAGGGTTCCAAGGTGATTTTGTTTGTAGATACAACACTAAGAATTTGCAAAAATAGCCAAATATAAACATAAAAATTTCAAAATATTTTTATAGCAAAAAGTGGTAGGTTCAATGACGAGATGGACATGAGAAACAATTGTTCAATTGCAAACACCTAAAATCACTTAGATACTGAACATTCTAAAATTCACTCAAATCACTTCTCATTGGAGTTAATGCCCCCCTAAAATATATATAGAATTCAAAAACGACTACATAATAGCATACTTCTCATCAACTTTTCAATCTCAAATCCATGAGAGATTAAGCTAGAAAATAAAAAATTTGAATATCATGTCTAATAAGTAGTCAAGTTCAAAATCACCACCAGTGAGGGTGAGTGAATGAATAAAGTCCAGAAGGGCAACATGAGTTAGTTGTGAAAACCCAGGTAAATTTGAATTTTTCTAAAATAGGGCAAAAAGGTAAATTGTCGTTAGTGTACAAGTTGTAAAACTAGATTTTTTTTTTCTAGATGTCGGATGATGAAACGGACTTCACCATTGGATCCATCTCGTGAAATCTAGTTGCCCAAACGAATTTCGTTAAATTCTGAGACAGTTGGATTTTCAAGATTTTCGGGACGTCATGTGCCTGACGAACCCCAAAAAGGGGATTTTTGAGAAAAAAAAAATCTCGAAAGTGAAAAATAAATTAATTAATGTTCATTTAAAGTAAATTTAACTTGAACCGGAATGAAATAAATTGTTTCATGGAAGAAATGGACCCGGACCAGTCCTGGACACGTGGCGTGATGTGGCCAAGTCTTTAAGACTTAAGTGAAAGGTAGAAAATCATATTGGAGGGGGAAAAGAGCAGATTTTCTGCTGGGAAAACAAAAAACCGTAGAGAGAGAGGGAGAGGAAAGAAAGAAATCCAAACTTCTCTCTTTGATGTACGTAGTTCTATCGGTCGGAATTCGTCAGGCAAAGAACGAAAGTTCATCTATTCAACGAGGGCTACACGTGGGTACTGAAAACAGGGGATTTCGCCGAGGATTCAAGCGAGGATTTTGGGAAATCAAAGGTTTCGGGTTTAGGAAGTGTCCACAAGACTTCCTAGAGTTTCTTCTACGCTCCTAGAGGTAGGGATTCTTCCTACTTTGGTTTGTTTTCCACTCTAAGGGCTATTTGGTTGTGAATTTTTTTCCCTAAGGGGTTGTTTAGTTGGTTTCTTCCCTAAGGGGCTATTTGGCTGTGTTTTTTACTTAAGGGGTTTGGCAAGAATTTTGAAGTTTGTGGGAATCTTTGTCTGTTTTATTACATCAAACGTCCGGATTTTTGGGACTTATTTTCGGTTGGGAAAAATTGGAAAAATGGGGAATTTAGACTAGTGTGTTTCAAGAAATTGTAGTTGCAATTGTGAACTTGATGTTAGGCTTTGAATCACCCAAATTAGACCCTCATGAAAGCTCAAGTTATGGTCATTTTAAAGGTTGCCACATGTTGTATTGTTTTGACCCACTCCTACATTGTCAGTTTTTGGGGCTGGTTACACAAGGTTAAGAAACTTTGGCTAGTGTTCTTCATTAAAATTATAGTTGCATCTGTAAACTTCATGTAGCCTTTTGAATCACCAAAATTGGATTTCTATATGAAACAATTGGTCCATTTCTAGAATTTACTTAAAGGCTACCACTGTTTCAGCCCTATAAACATCCGAGATATTGGGATAGATTTTTGGTTGGAAAAAAGGGGGAATTTGGGCTAGTGTTCTTCATAGAAATTATAGTTTCATTTGTAAAATTGATGTAGGCTTTTGAATCACCCAATTTGGACCTCTACAACTCAAGTTATGGTCCATTTCCAGGGACTGCTACAACTTAATTTGTTTAATGGTTTGTGTCCAGATTTTGGGATTTGTTAAGGGGCCCCAGTTTACGAACTAAATTCTGAACTATCCACAGTAATTGCAGACTACTGCAAGATCTTCTTAAGCCTCGAAACTCACCTTGATTTATATGGCAATGGAACATAAAATAAATGGGCAACCCTCTGAGTACTTTTGATCAAAGTAATGCAAAGCCCGATTACTGCTTAGGATGTTTACTCCATGGCGCATCAACTACAATTATGTTCCCATGCTTAAATTTGATGAAAACTATGAATGTTATAACTTTAAAAAATCTAATATCTCCAACTCATCATGCCACCTAACATTTTACAAGATTCTTTTGTGTAAATCATATAAAAATCCAATAAAATTAAACTTGATAAGTTTACAAAGTTGCTATGTTCCACTAAAGTTCCACACATCTATCAAGAGTATAATAAAATTTTGGGCATTACCACAGATCATACTAAAATTTCATTTTCTTCCTGTCCTAACCTTTTTGTGAATGTTTTTCTACGTTGTAAAGGGTTTAACAAGAAGTGAAGTTAAATAACCAACTAAAATAGAAATATGGTATTATTACATTTGGTTTAAAAACAAAGAACATGCATGTTTCCTTAAGACTTCCCAAAGAAGTCTGAAGAGAAAAAACTTCAACATTGAAGAAGGAGTTTACAAAGTAAAGGCACACACAGAATTTGGACACATTATGCTTTAAAACAAAGACATCATATCAGCTCACTATAACCATAATAATAAAGATTTGTAAATGTACAATCATAAAAATTATTCTTATTAAGTCAAAAATTGGAGTTAATATTATGATAATGACATGTAGATGATTGATTCTTGCACAGGAAGCCAAAAAAAAGTCATGGGCAATCAAGGTACAAGAGGTAGAATCACAACATCTTGAGGGAGCTCATGAGGAAGCAAAAATATAGTTCAAGACCACCCACTAACATAGTATCAAGGTAAAATATTAAACCTTGAGGAATAAATTATCAAATAGCTTTACACCAAATATAAAGAACAAATGCTTACAACACCATAAGAAAAGAGATTTAAGATAGCCAAACACAAGATTTGATGGTGATTGAGCAGGTTGTTTTTCCTTTAAGAACTCAATACTATTGGTGGAGCCATTTCTAGCATCTGATTTATCCTCTCTCGGATCAAAAACACTATTTCCTTGCAAAAGGTAAGCATGTTCCATGAAGTGCAATATGAAATCCCAAGGATTCTATTCAGATAGGGTGTCATTATTTGAATTATCAATCCAACTTCTGCAGGGTACTTGCTAGAATTTGATTTCCCAACATGGTATTGTTAGGGGTGGAGCTAAGTAAGGCGCAACAGAGGAGGGGTGCACATATAAGGGTTTGAAACCTCAGAATTTTGGAAAAAAAATGCACATACAAGAGTAATTGAAACCCTGCCCTTCCATTGGAAATAAAACCCAGTTACATACTGCCAAGATCGATTAAAACAATAACCTCGAACCATGAGATCTGAGGTTCCCAAGAGCTCAAATGAAGCTCAAAATAGAAAAAAAAAAAACAACAACTAGAAGACCTCTAACTATTCCCAAAGAAAGATAAAAAATCAAAATTTTCAAAAACAAACACAAGATTAGACATTATAACGCTTTACTCTGCCTCTCTCGATATACTTCAACTACTTGTGAAGCTCACCTGACATCCCTCATCAGCCATGCCACTCCAAAATTCCTCGATTGATGTCATGCACAAGTTCTTATTGATCGTTGTCATCATAATTGGCAAGTCCATCAGGCCCACTGACCGCGAGCTGATCATCTCCAACAAAGCCTCCCTCTCAGGCAGAGCTGAGTGGGGCCCTACTCATATTATACGAAAACTAAACTAGATCCATGTAGTGAATAAGGCGACATGGTGAAACAAGACCAATCAATTAGTTATGATTGGGTGGAGATAGAGACTGAATATATGGCTGAGACCGTGTAGACCCAGAGCAAGTGAGAGAGAAGGAAGGGGATGTTTAGAATATTTAGATTTCTAGGGTTTCATTTTTTGTGGTTTGGATAAAGTATTTTGACATTTTCTTCCAAAAATGTCCTTATCTTTATGAAATATACATGCATATGTCATATATCTTATCATTATTATATGTAATTACTTTATATAATATTTATTTTCTCAAAAACAACTTACACTTTATAAAAACGATCATGATGTAATCAAAATAATTCTAATATGTTGATTAAAAATTTAGTTTAAATAAAGATAACTTTTTTTAAATGATGATAATTTAAAGAGAGAGTTATGTTTTAGGGATAGTTGATTTTTCAAAATTTACAAATAATTAACAAAATTTCAAAATCATCGTAGTTTATTATGGGCTTTTGTAAGGAATAAATAAAACCCTTAAAAGTAATCGAGAGAGGAGCTTTTTTTTTTAATAAAGAATTTCTTTCGTGGAAATCACAAAAAAAAAAAAAAAAAGCATGAAATAGAAAAACCCAAAATAATTGGTTAAATTATATTTTAAGGAAATTCTAAAAGTTTTAGATTTATTTTTTAAAAATAATACAAATATATTATTCTCTTCTTATCAATATATTTTGCAACAAAATTTACATTTTTGTCTCTAAACTACAACATTGAACCGATATCAGACAAATTTTAATTTTTGTTGCTAATAATATATTTTGTGACAAATTATTTTTCCATGTTAAAATTTGCTACAATCTCTTTTTTCTGTAGTGCCGCAAATGGAAAATTGGTTTCAAGAAAGTATCGCTTAATTCCTTGGGGACATGGACTTAGCAAGAATGGTATTGGTGTGAGAACGATATTACAAGAATGAGAACCCCATATTATGTCCTTTGAACAAGTACAAGTGTACTTTTGCTTAACTCGCACGTAATGAGTATAAATCAAAATGCATCAATGGACACATCAACCCTAGTATTCTATCCTTGAGTTCTTTCTTCAAATTTTAATCCATTCCTTTTGATTTGAGCATTAATCAATCCCAGTTTTTACTTAGTTTGTCTCTATTCTTATTTTGAAAATCGTGTTCCAAATCATCGATTTTCTTGGATGGTGAACGACTTTAGTAACCAGGGTACTTAGTCCCCACCAAAAACCTCCTTTCCCCATGGGATCGATACTCGATTTTTCAATTGAAAACCATTTTTACTACTTGTTGGCCCGTGCACTTGCGGGATTAGGTTGGAAATTTAATTTAGTACACTTTAAGCCTAACACCTTCTAGAAGTCGCTCATAAGTTGATGTTGGTATAGCTTGAGGCATTCGAAGGTAATTGAGTAGCCAACAACGGATCAACCACTCCTAACAGAAGGAGGGTATACCCATGGCCTCCTGTAGGGATCATTACTCGAGAATCTCTAGCCAGAGTAGAGATGTCATGAAGAATGTCTTCAATGGCATGATTGATGGGTAATGAGTATTGAGGACAACAACTAATATCAATTGGGCTATGTGATAGTTAGTTACGCTAGCTACACATCACCTATGATTTGAATCGAGCTGCATAAAGATGGTGAAAGAATGAATTGAGTAGATGTTGTAAATGGAAAGGTTTATATCAAGCCATCGAATTATTCTCGACCAATCAAATATGATGTTTCTAGATACCACTCATGACTTGCTTGGATTCAAGATTTGAATCAAGTGGCCAACATAACCGAAAATGCAATGGGTCATACACTTAGAAGGTATGAAGAGAGAGTAAAATGACATTGGATTGATCCAACCAATGGGAAATCTACTGCTGACATGCTTAGGTTGTAATCCCGGGGAAAGATATCTGATTTAGAGCCATTAAGGGGCCTTATGAAGGCTTTGGCTCCGCACATTGGTTCGGGAGTCTAATGGGCAAAGACACACACTTGTATCGATGCATGTGTCGCCTCTTCTTAAGGAAGGGTACTCTCGTCATTTTTCACGTGCTAGGTTGATATAAACACCTTATATCAGAACCCTAGCCACCATTTAACATGGAGAACATGTGATAGACGTCCACCCTAGTTTGGAAGGGTTTTGAGAGTCAAAGTTGTAAAATCCGAGAAAATTCTAATTTTCTGAAAAAGGGTAAAATGGTAATTTCGCCAAATCCGTAATCTTTTCTGCATCTCTGATACCTAAACGAACTCTCACCATTGAATCGCCTCACGAAATCTAGCTACCACTGCCGACCTTTGTCGACTCGAGATAAATGTAATTTCACGCCTTCGAGGCAACTCGAGTGTCAAGTGTCAGATGACAACAGAGAGATACGCGACGCGACAAGCACACTAATAAGATGTGATCCACGATACTACGTCACTGAATAGTGAGGATAAGATATAAATGGCTTATATTAAGCCATGTCAAAGAGCCCTTAAAAGTCAAACTAAGGATGCAAGGGAATTAAATGAAAGAAAAAAGACATATTCTCTTCATTTTGGCAGATCCGCGTTGAAGGGGAGAAACAGATTTAGAGGCAGAGAAATTCAACTTTCTCTGTAGATTTCGGGCGTTCGGACCGCCGCTTTCGTCTGAGTAAAGAGGAGAAGGAGCGACGCTGTAGCGACACGCATGGAAATCGGTTTGCGGGAGCTGACAACCCGGGAGGCAGGGTCTTCTCCTACTCGATTTATTCTTTTTCGCTAAGAGCCATTTTAATGGATGAGGATTTGTTAAAGCTCTGATGGCCGTGTTGATTCCATTAGATTTGGACCGAGGAGAAATCCCTAGATGTCGTGAATGTAGCTTTGAGACTCAGGGTTTCACCGTCTCACGTGATCTCAGGTGTGGTTTATGTTGCTTGGGCGGTTCAAAATGAATTGCTTAAATTGTTTATTTGCCCATGTGAGATAATTTTGGTGTTATTGCTATGAATTGAATAACATGGTTTTGTGTGTAAATTTTTGTTAATATATGCATGTTTGGTATATTAACATATGTTGTATGGAAATGGCATAATGCATTTCATATGCACCGGGGCACCCTAGGATAGGTAGGTGGAGTGCATACAATAAATCGTAGGGTTGTCCAAACGATAAATTCTTTTGTAAAATTATTAAAATAATAATTTTATCGGAAAGTTGTCCAAAGAATTATGTTGAAAAATTGTTCAACACCACGTCTGAGGGGCCCATGAATTGTTTCTGAGAGTTACCCAACAAATTACCTCAAGGATTGTCCAACGATTTATATATCGGCGGTTGCCCACAATTAAAACATATATTTTTGTTTGAAAATGATTTTCATACATGGCTTAGGCATGTGTGAGGGAGTCGGTGAGACTCGAGACATGGATCGGGCATGTAGATATTCAAGTAGGATCACGATTCGTCGAATGTGCTCGTTGCCATTAAATGTGCACTTAGGTCGGGAGTAACCCATGTAGGGGATTATCACTACTAGGCATTGCTCACCTTGTCGAGAGAAAATTATTTCAGGTACAGAGAGTGTTCAGGAAGACGGCGCTCACTAGAAGCCGCTTTTAAGAAGAAAGCCAACATGTGGCTTTGATATATATAATTTGTAAAACATGTATTAGAATTCTTAATTTTAATATATGCTCAGATAAGAGCATGTAACAACTCTTGAGACTATTATAATATAGTCGATGTATGTTGGTGAGTATGATGTGTAGGCCATTGTGGCCATTTTACTCATGTATGGGTCTCATGATATGAGACACAAGTATTCCGCAGGTTGACGGTGGTCAACGGGACCCCCAAGATTTGGGGCGTCACAAAAGCCCTCTCCTTGTCGCCCTTGGAGATCATCTACTCGGCTAGCACCAAGTTCTTGAGTCATTGTTGTCACCTTATAGGTTTCTCCCTTTGTTCCTTCTTATGGATCATCATTAGAGGTGCTCCTACCTTGGAACACTCAACTTGCTACATATCTACACCTTGGAGGGCTGCTCTCATCAGTTGTACACCAAAGGAAGTTCGGAAATTCAAAAGGTACTCCTTTTCTCAAGCCCCTGTATGGTTTTGTTTGCTTTAATTGATCTAAGACGATTAGTAGTGGAGTTTTGGTCAAAAAGTTTTGATTTTCCTCTATGATTAAGCATTAGATGCTGATGAAACTCCAACATCGCTATGTGAGGACCACGACGTCGCAACGTCGCCAGCAGCCCAACATCTATATTAGCCAATTTTAGCCCATTTGAGGGGGCCTTTAAATATAACACAATTAGGGTTTTTGAATACAAGTCCCTGGGTGTGGAAACACTTATACATAATTCCTAGAGGAAGAAATTTGATCTTGGCTTAGAGAAGAAGATTTAAGAGATAAAGGGGCCCCTACTTCTAAATAGTTTATTTCTTCTCCTCATTTCTTCCTTTTCCACTTCTATGGTTGTATTTCTTCCCATTATGAGCTAATTTCCTTTTCTGGGGTTTTTGATCTACTTTGTTTATTAACTATGTAAATAGACCTTGATTTCTATTTCAATTTATGTTTGAGTTGTTATTTTCTAAATGTTCCACTTTGTTCTTAATGCTAATTGATAATTGATCACTATCAGTTTGATTTATGGCTTGTTATGAGACTGAGAAATAATTAATAGGTTAGACCTAGGTTGGAATGTCATGATTCGCCATTGACTAGAGATACTCATGGGTTTTTTGTGGAAAATTTAACTATCTTGGGTGTATTGCATTCTTAGGGTTTTTGGGTTGAGTGGAGATGACCTAAATCCTGTGAGTAGGTTGTGAGTTATTGAGATTCACAATTACAATAGTGAGGCTTGCCATTAGCAATTGGTTTAAACATAGGTTGGGTTTGAATGGAGCTATTTTGATAGGGATTGACCAAAGGAAGCCAAAACCCTAGGTTCCCTTTTATTCCTTTTTCATTTAACTATTTGGATCAATTTAGGATTTCCTTTTTTTAGTATTTAGTTGCTATTTCAGTATTGATTCACCTTTTCATTAATCCAAATAAAGCATAGGGCTAGACTAATTTCAAGACTTAGTAAATCAACTCGTCATGGGTTTGACACTCTCTTATCATTATATCACTTGTGTAAAACCCGGGTAAATTTGAATTTTTCCTAAAAAGACAAAAAAGTAAATTGTTGCAAAACTATAGGTTGCGAACTTGAAAATTTTCTAGATCTCAGATGATAAAATGAATCTCACTGTTGGATTCGTCTCGCAAAATCTAGTTATCCTGACGAATTTGGTTGAATTTCTAGATAGTCGGATTTTTCACGATTTTCGAGGCAACAGATGTCTGGTGGACCCCAAAAACGGGATTTTTAAGAAAAATGTTGAAAGTGGAAAATAATTTAAGTAAAGTTCATTTTAAAATAAATTGACCTTAAGCCAGGGAAAAATAAATTGTTTTGGGGCAAAAACAGACTCGAGTAAGTCGGGGACACGTGGCACAATGTTGGCCAAGCCCTTAAGTTGTGGATAAGGTTAGACAAAAGAGATTTTTGGGAGAAAAGGAGCCCATTTTCTGCTTTTTGGTTGTAGAGAGAAGAGAGAGAAGCCAAAGACTTCTTTCCACGATCCACGGCTCGGTCGACACCATCGAGCCAAGAACTAAAGTTCATCGCTGGCCGTAAGAGGGCTACGCATTGGTATCAAAATGAGTGGATCGAAATCCGCAGGGAGATTGGGGAAATCAAAGTTTTATGGCTTAGAAGGTGTTCTTGAGACCTCATTCGGTTTTACTACGCTCCAAGAGGTAAGGATTCTTCCTACTTTGGTTTATTCCTACTTTTTGTGGATAAATATTTGTTTGGGACTAATTTAAGTGTTTGGCATTAATTCTACCCTTAGGGGCTATTTGGGGCTGATTTTAGGGCTATTTGGCATTAGTTCTACCCTTAGGTTGTTTGAGGCGATTTCAGGGGGATGTTTACATTAATTCTACCCTTATTTGTTTGGGGCTGGATTTGTTGGCATTAATTCTACCCTTGTGGGCTTGCTCATGATTTATGGCAAGAGTTAAGGGCCGTTGTGGGGGCTGTTGTTGTAAGCATTTTATATGTCACATTTGGCCTTGAGAGTTAAAGTTGTTATTACTTGATTTGCTTAATTGTTGTTTGATGAATGTTGATATATGTGTGATTATATTGTGGCGCACCTATGCCCTTTTATAACAATTTAACTGTAGCTTTGATAAAACAAAATATACATTCCTTAATTTAAATAAGGCTCACAACTATTCTTGAATAACGCATTTATACAAATTGGCATTCCATGTCTTTTCAAATACAATTACAAAAATATTTATGAGTTCACTCTCGGGTTATTCACAATATGTAAATACATTTCCATACTTTCAAAAGATATAAAAAAAGTGATATTTTACAGAAGACTTTTACATCTTGAGTTCAATGCAAAATAATTACAAAATATCATGAATGAAATGATATGAGTGAGACAAAGACACGGCTTATACTTCGCTCCGCTTGACGGTGACTCGATCCCGACGATCTCTGTCGCTACTTTCTACTGACCGCGACGATGATAAAAACAACACGTTAAGCATTTTCTTGATTAGTGTTCTATATAATACTCTCTTTCATTTCAGTTTAAATCAAGTCATGCATTTTTCAAAAACAATGTCTTTTTTCCCTTTTTGAATGATCAATGCAATACAATATAATACATATATTCATTTCATATACATTCATTTATAGTTTATTGATCATTCCAAATATGCATTTGCATGCCATAAATCATTCAAAACACAAATCATGCATTTCACAATTTTCTTTTCATTTTTCCCTTAAACGAATTTAACCTATGCTTTTGGTGCATAGGATAACGAATCATCGGCACGGTCCCACTAGGCTACAAGTCGTTATATAAAAAAAAAGTTTTATAACATAGTACGGTCTCGCTGAGCTACTGACTAGTTATTAAAAATCATTTCGTGATTTTTCAAAAACAATGTCTTTTTTCCCTTTTTGAATGATCAATGCAATACAATATAATACATATATTCATTTCATATACATTCATTTATAGTTTATTGATCATTCCAAATATGCATTTGCATGCCATAAATCATTCAAAACACAAATCATGCATTTCACAATGTTCTTTTCATTTTTCCCTTAAACGAATTTAACCTATGCTTTCGGTGCATAGGATAACGAATCATCGGCACGGTCCCACTAGGCTACAAGCCGTTATATAAAAAAAAAGTTTTATAACATAGTACGGTCTCGCTAAGCTACTGACTTATTATTAAAAATCATTTCGTGAACACTACCGATACTGTCCCGCTGGGCTACAGATCAAAATGACACATCATTACTGCTTCGCAAAGACGCTTCATTTAACTTCTTGGCTAGTATACCAATCTATCCTTAACCTCGAATTTAATCTAAGCACATTCTATTAAGGGTGCTCAAATCATTCTTAGCAATTTACAATAGTGTATATACATTTATATCCAAATACTTGGTTTCCAATACTCATGCAATTTTTCATGTACAATTCATTTCACAATCAGTTGCATCAAATCAATTTAAAACAAATCAATATGCAATTTATCGCAATTCATTTCAATAAATCCACTTATTTTATAATCCTTCAAACATTTTAGAAATAGAGAGAAAGAAGTGGAGAACAAAACGATTTATTTATGGCTCAAACGGAGCACACATGCATATTCATATAAAACCTTTTAGATTTATTTTGTCAAACAAAACACAAAACCGAAACAAGGAAGAAGTGTTGAGAACAAACCCAAAAAGGTTGTCGCTCTTCGATTCCTATCCTTGAAATCCCATTCTTGGGTCAAGCTTCCTCGTCACCAACCCCTAATCCATCACAAATATGTCACTATCAAACAACAACCCAAGAAAAAAAAAATCAGTTGTGCATTCTAGGATATTTGGTTAGGGTTGATATAAATACACCTTCACTTGAAAATTTTTTTGGGGACACATGAGCCATATTTTGCTCATGCTTCCTTCAATATAATTATATCTCTATGATTCTAGTTTTAGTAAAAATTGGAATCATCTCATTTGGATCACCCAAACTTAAGTTACGGCATTTTAACAATGCAAACTCTGTATGCCCAACTCACTGCTACTCATCATTATTCTTTCACTTCAAAGGGTCTTAACTCCATAAATTGGTAATGATTCCTTCCACTCATCTGACTCTATGGTTATAAGGTTTCTTCTCCAATTGGAATCATACAATTTGGTTCACCAAAACTCAAATTATTGCATTTTACATCCAGACTACTCTAATTTGCAAAGCTGAATCAGATTGTTCTTGCACATAGCTCCACTTTGACAGATTTCTAGGAACTTTGGGGTTACAAATTGCATACACTTCCTTCAAGTAAATTATTCCCTTAGAAGTCTAGTTTACCCAGAATTTTAATCACTAAATTTGGATGAGTGAAACTCAACTTACAGCCAAAACACCACAACCACACCCAAAACGGAGCATACCCGTTAGCTACTCGAAAGTTACCTTTAAGCCCATATTCGAGAGCCTTAGAGCTACAATTTTCTATTGATCCCTTCTATAAATGTGTAGCTCTAGCTCTTATGGTTCTTTACCAATTAGAATCACTCAATTTGGATGATTATAACTTAACTTATAGCCAAAATGCAGGGTTTTGAAAATTTTGACAACAACTCCCTGAAACTTCATCATTTCCTTTACGTTGTAAATTCCTCGAAACCAATCCAAACCAATCAAAACAATGAAAAACAACCTCAAACTGAATTAAAACCATCCAAGAACACTTTACACAAAGTTAGGGTTTTTCTCCAAACCCAAACACAAGAAAAGAGGGGGTTAGGGTTTGGTTTCTTACCTTTAAATCTCTTCCTTTCTCTTCTTTCTTTCTTTCCTTCTTCTTCGATCACTTAAACTCGATCTCATGAGAAAATCACCCACTGCCTCCCTTTTCTCTCAACCGGATTTGCCCAACAAAAATGCCTAAATGAAGGACTCTCTCTCATTCTAAAGACCAATTTGGTCTTAATACTCTAAACCTTCATAAGGCCATGTTTAGCTTACACATTAATTCCTCTTTTCTCATTTTTCTCATTTTAACTCTTCATTTCACTTTCATTTTCACTTCATTTCATTTCATTTTCATTTTAACATTTACACTCCTCATTTATAATCCTTAGGTCCTCATTTGACATTTTTACCAAATTTATTTGGCTCCTGTAAAATTTTCGGGTTTTTATCATTTTTTTTTTCGTTTTTAGCCATTTAAACACCCGAAAAATGTAATTTAATTTATTTTACACCCTGAACATGTTATAAAACTGTTAGGGTATTTTCAGGGAATTACAACCCTCCCCTCCTTAAAAGAATTTCGTCCTTAAAATTACCTTCATTGAACAATTGAGGGTATTGTTGTCGCATAACTTCTTTACTTTCCCAAGTGGCTTCCTCAATCTTGTGGTTTCTTAATAGCACTTTGACCAATGGGATCCGCTTTTTCCCAACACTTTCACTTCCCAAGCCAAGATCTCTACTGGCTCCTCTTCACACGTCAAATCCGGTCAAAGCTCAATTGTCTCTGAAGAGACTACATGTGATGGGTCTGACCTGTACCTCCTCAACATTGACACATGCAAAACATTACGAATCTTTTCCAACTCTGGAGGTAAAGCTAATCTGTATGCCACTGGACCCACTTTCTCTATCACCTCATATGGCCCAATGAACCTAGGGCTCAACTTTCCCTTATTCCCAAACCTAATTACCTTATTCCAAGGCGATACTTTCAAAAACACTTTTTTGTCGATCTCATATCGAATATCCTTTCTTCTCATGTCAGAGTAGGATTTTTGTCTATCCATGGCCACTTTCAATCTTTCTCTAATCACTTTCACTTTTTCCTCGGTTTCTTGAATCAAATCAGGGCCAATTATCTTCTTTTCACTTAACTCGGTCCAACACAATGGTGTTCAAGATTTCCTTTCGTAGAGAGCCTCATAAGGCACCATTCCAATACTCAACTGGAAACTATTGTTGTACACAAATTCAACTAGAGGTATATGTCTATCCCAACTACCCTCATAGACAATCACACAACTTCTCAGCATATCTTCCAACACTTGGATCACTCTTTCCGATTGTCCATCCGTCTCTTAGCGAAATCTATGCCCCAGGGTTTTTAGATTGTTTTAGGCCTTCTTGTTTTCTTCAGTCTTTTTTTGTTAGTTTAGGTCAATATTTGCATGCTTGATCTTTTTATTTTGTCTTTCAACCAAATCTTCATTCATCCAAATAAGTTTAAGGTTAAATTATGATCAGTACTTAATATCACAATCCTCTGGGTTGGACACTCTCCTATCACTATATTTCTTGTTCACGACGCGTGCATTTGCGCTTACAAAATTGCATAACAAGTTTTCGGCGTCGTTGTCGGGGACTATATTTTTCAATTAATATTGATTCAAAATTGTTTGATTCTACTTTGGATATAATTAGTCTCGTCTTATTTCCATTTTCTATTTTATTTTGCATTTTTTGTTTTGTTTTGTAGGAGTTGATTCACAATGGAGGTTTTCAACAAATTTATCAACTCAAATTTCTCTTCTCACCCAAGAACTAAAAAGGAGGCAACTAGCCTATTGTTGGCATCAAAGGGTGGCAAGTCCAATTTTGAACCCGTACATGCCTATGGGATAAGTTTAGTATGTGGGTAACCCATAATTGAACACATATGACTCAGGATGCCAATATCACCCATACCACTCATGGGAGATCAATCAATATGTTCCTCAATTTCCACAAGCCAAGGAGTCGAACTTTGAAGATGCAATAGCTGGATTGGCCAACTCAATGGATGAATTGAAACTTTTTCAAGTTAAAATGGCCACCTCTCGTCTAGAAGAAGCGATGGTTGAATTAGCTAAGTCTCAAGCTCAATTCGTGGAGGAGACAAGGGCAGTTTTCCAAATCCAGTCACAACAACTCAAGAGCTTAGATGTACAAGTGGAGCAAATGGCTAAAATAATTTCAGAAGAACATAAAATAAGTTTTCCTAACCTTGAGAAGCCTAGTGGAGTAGAGGTAGATGCCATGGAGTTACGTGAGTTAGTTGTGAAAGAAGAAGGATCAACTTCTCCGAAACCAAAAGAAAATAGAAAAGCAATTGAGACAATTCTAGATATGATCCTTTAGGGAGATGTGCATGAGAAGTTAGAAAATGAGAAATTACTCCAATTTCAGAGGTGGATGAGATCATTTTAGAGTTGATAAAATCGAAGAGCAAACTATGGTGAAGAAAGCTCGAAGTTCTAAAAAGCATCCAAGCCAAAAAGATTATGTGCTTAGATAGCTACATGGGCAAAAATTTCTGCTTCTTAGGGAAGGATGGAGGTAGTAAACACCGTCCAATCTTCATTTGGTAGAGTCAAGTTGGACTCGAAAAAACGGAGTAGCTTCTTGGGAGGCAACCAAAGCTCAATAATCTTCCCTTCCTTTTTTTTTTTTCCTTTCGATATTTAGTTAGTTTTGAGTTTGTTTTTAGATAAATTTTCTTGCTTGGTCTTGTTTTTCCTTGTTTTGGTTTTGGTTTTTGGAGGTGAAAATTCTTGAAAAAAAGGAAGTTTAAGCCTAAATTTTTCTTCAAGGATCATGCATCACTTTTGAAAGCTTGAGGTTACCCACACACATTCCATGATTTATGAAGAAAAAGGGCAAAGCATGGGTATTATAAGCAAGTCATACTCACTGCAGCTGCTTCCAGAGGTTTGATCACCCTCAAGGAAGTTCTCTTTACCTCTTCTTCCTTTTATATCACATTGAGGGCAATGTTCATCTCAAGTTTGGGGGGAGGGGGGTGGTTGTGTTAGCCTCAATTCTTTTAAGGATCTAGCTTTTGTATCTCCTTGTCTGTTTTAGTTTCTTCTTTAGATGTTTAGGTTATTTTCTTGTGTGTTTTTTCTTTCTTTCTTCTTTGTGTGTTTTGAGTCATATATGAGTTGAATTGATGCCATGTTAACTATTTTGAGAATACATTGGTGCTTCATTTTCTATAGTAAAATTTGGGATATCATTTCATTTGTTTGATTCCAGACTCGAGAAAGATTCTGCTAGTCAGGGTAGACTTGGCTTGAATAGCCCTCCTTGTCTCTCAAGAAATTATTTCTGAATGCAACTCATACCACACACACACACTAGAACTCATATATACACTTTGGGTCCAACCTCTTCTTTTTAAAGACCGCTTACCTTGAGGGAACTTAACTTCTATAGGGATGGAACACCTACAAAAAGAGGACCAATGAGCTCCACTTATTCAAAAACAAAAGAAAAATAGAAAAAAAAAAAAGAAAAGAAAACATAAAAACAAATTTGTGAAAAAGAAAAGCAAAAAAATAAAAAAACAAAAATGAAAGAAGAATAAAGTGAGTTGACTCAATCGAAATCACAGGCACAGTATGAGCCTTTCAAAGCCTAATGTCCTAAGCTAAGTGTCTAGGAGTCATTGACGTCATTGCCTGCTATATGGGATAGAAGATGAGATAATCTCACAAGTAGGTTCTTTGGTTTTCTAGTTAAGTGTCAGTAGGGGTTCGAGGGGAACTCAATGGAAGCTGCTCCTTTAACTAACTGTGGGAGTTACCAATTGCTCCTATTACATGGACACTTTCCTAAAACTCCTTAACATCGCATCCTACTACCTAGGCTAGTGTTGAATAAAAATGTGTGTTCTCATCCTATTTTAGTTGATTTATTTCAAAACAGTGAGTTGAGTTTGGTTGAAGAGTATTTTGGAACCTTAGTCTATGTTTGAGACCTAAAACATCATTTACATCGAATTCCTTTATGACATATCTATTAATGGCTTAGGGCCAAACTTGCTTTTATCACCATATCATTGGATATCTTGTCCTTTAGAAATTATAAATGTTTTGGGATCTCAATTTGGCTAGCATGTTTACTTAGAAATTTTTCAATGTGTTCTCTTAACTTGTTTCTATCACTGTGCTCATACTCATATATATCTTTTTGTCTTGTTCTTTGATGTCTCCTTCCTTTACTTGAGGGCAAAGTTTAGGGGTATATTCTTAAACACTCATTTTATCATATTGTAATCAATAGATTTTATAGATTTTGGTGATATTTATAAGTATTTTAAGGCTCTAAACCCCCCTTTTTATGTTTAGGTCACTTGGGAGAAAAAGGAAGCAAAATGGCAAAATGGCAAAAAAAAACCAAGAATGCCACCACTTACAAAAGTTGTTGTCTTTCGAAATTTCTCACATATCTTTTCATGTGACGGATGCATTCTAGACTTCAAGAGCTTACTGTCTTTCAGTTTAAGGGTTTGATTTGTAATCCAATGACAATGGTTTTCTTATATATTGAATATTTCATACTATTTTCATTACTTGCGAATACTTTATCACTATTCGCATATTCTTGCAATTGGTTTGAGACTAAGAAGTGATAATCAATTGGGACATGGATGGAATATCATGTGAATGTCAAGGGATAGAGAGATCTATGGTTTACATGTGGTTTATTATATTTCTAGGTTCAATCATTCTTAGAATCTAGGTTTTGAGGTAGAGATGCAAGATAGCATGTGTTTAGGAATAAATTGTTGATGGTTGAGAAAGATTAACAATTACATTTGATAAATCTACCATCAATATAGGATTTGCATTGGCTGGATTAAATCAACCTCCATTAGTATTGATTTTTGGTGAATTCAGAATCTCTAGGCTTTTCTTCTTGATTATTTCATATTTTCTAGATTGTCTCGGGTAATTTAGGATTTTCCTTTGAATGCTTAGTCTATATAATTAGATTTTCAATCCCATTTCTTTATTCATCCAAGCAAACAACAATAGGGTTCACATTGACTAGATTAGTTAATAGACACAAATTCCGTGTGTTCGACACTCATCTTATCACTTTATTTCTTATTCACGACGTGTCCACTTACGTGCAAGAAATCACACAACAAAACTCTAAAAAAGTCTTTAAAAATCTATCTGTAAAAGTCATCAACTTAAAAAAAATTATATAAATGTCTTTAAAAGTTCTAATCCTGTGCACCCCTAAATAAATATATATTAAAGTCATCAATAAATTTGCAAAGTCTACCAAAGTCGTTAAAGTTCTACAAAGTCTTAATCCAATACACCCTTAATACATCAAAGGTTTGGTCAGTGATATTGAGATATAATCTCGTTTGAATGACTTGTTGTTACTACAAATATCCTACAAGGCAGCATTGATTAAGTAGAGGGCACAGATCTTTGCATGATGCACCTGTAGCTTTAATGTGTCTGCAATTGGAAAGGGAAAATTATATACTTATCAATAATCCAAACAAAAGGAAAATAGTTCCATGAGGTTCAACCAGATGTGAAGTGATTGATTGAATAGGGGTATAAATTTGGCTATTAAAAATCATAGTTGGACTAGTAACTACAAGAAGAAAAGCCTATAGTCGTGGTCACTAACCCTTGCTAAAAGTAATAATGCGACTATAAGATATAGTTGCAAATAAAATAAACTGTAGCATAGTGTGGCCATAGACGTGTGGATAAATGCTATGGACACAACCAAGTCCAAATTCATGGCTATAGCCGCTGTCACATTTCGACCCTAGCTATAGCCATGGTCAAATTTCAACCCTGTCTATAGGGTACTTAATTTATAGCCACAATCAGATTTTGACCTCGGCTATAGGGCTACCTATAGCCCCCGCTAGATGTCACCCGGGTTATAAGGGTAGGCTTCTATAGCCAAGGTCATATGTCGACTCGTCAGAAGGGTACTCTATAGCCCTATTCGACACGACTCCGCTATAGATTATTCAATCTACAATCAACAAGTGACTCTATAGACGCAATTTGTTTTTTACCTTGGCCAAAGGCCCTTATTTGCAATATGTCTTAACCACTGACATTTAAATTTAGTATATTATTTTTAAATATAAATAGCTTTATAAAAAATTAAAATTTCAAATAACTAGTACTTTACTAATTTAATTCAAGTACATATTAAATTAAAAAGAACTTAATTTTTACGTGTTAGAAATTTAATTTTAGGTATTTTTCAGCTACTGAAATTTGATTTATTTGGAGTCTCCCTTAATCTACTCCCCTTATTTCATCCCTCCCTTTCAGCACTCATTCTCTTTGAGGCTGAGATTTTGAAGGATTTGACACCCCTTTTGCACTAGAATATGATAAGCCTCCATGATTTCCAGGGCTTGGTTTGTTTTAAGGTGAATGATTTTCAGATTCTTCAGTCTCTAGCAACTTGCTGACTATCAGCTATTGAGAAGCTGCATGCCATCTTCACTCATCTGCTGCACTTCAGAATGTGACAAAATTCTAATGTAGCGGATGCAAGCTACAAACTCCTTGGCAATGACACATAGATAAACATGTCAAACTGGAAATAAAATCCATGGTGCTAGTTGTTCCAAATAAAAATATAAGAGTAAAAGTAAGAATATCAAGAAAAAAAATGAACTTATGTCCCCACTAGATTGCTAGGAGTGATCCTAGAGGTGTAGGTATTTTTTTTCTTATTTTATTGTGAACTCAATAGATCGAATATGTTGTCAAAATGTACTACCATAATGTTGTAAGTGGTATTTGCTTATCAATGAATGCATACACAAAACATAACAGAACTTACTTCCAAGGATCATCCCCAACAAGAAGCACATCATTCTCACACCTACATAAAACCGGTTTCCACCCCCTCGAGTCTTTCTGGGCTGTCATTGAGCTGACTTCGAGTCAAACATGATTCACTCTGAAATTAATTCTTCATAATTCTCAAAACTTGAAACATCAATTGACCTCCCAACTGATCCCATTTTTTGAACCTGCCACATCAAAAAATGCCATCAAATCCAGAATTGGGAATTTTATAACTAAGAGATCCACCAAAGCAGAATGTCATATTGAATGATGCAAAACAGAAACATTTCAACGAATATTAGACAAGCTAGTGTTCTCCTTTTAATTGCATGGACAATTCAGAGGTTAAAACAGGATTGTTGTAATTTGCATAGAGAGAACAAATACATTTTATCAACTTAGAAAGCAAGATTCTTGTTTTCCACTTAAAAAAGGAATGTATCTCGAATAAACCTATAGATGAACATATACAGTTTTTAGATAAGGATTCTCCATATTTCTGCTCTCAAATCTTGCTTGAATGATAAGGGATCTTGTGGATGAAGCCAATCTTTCTTTTCTAGAGCTGATCAATTGTTTAAAAGTGGGGTTATTATGCTATGGATTTTTTTTCTAGTCTATCTATTGCTGCTTTAGCAATCTATGTATACTTCCTAGCTATGCATAGGGTAGTGCCTCCTTTGTAGCAATTCAATCATTTATTTGCCTACTAAAAGAAAGAGTGTACAAATGAGGATTGATATGAAGTCAATGAACTCTACTATAATCTCGCTTCACCTAACTCAATGAAAATGAACTCTGGGAATGGATAAGAAACCTAGTCGTTCTTTGCAGAAAATAGATGAAGAGTTCAAAATTCATGCTTCAAATTAATTCCATATAGAAGAAAGTAGCAAAAATTTTGGGATAGCTTCCACTTGTTTATCATCCTTGCTAGTGATTAACCTAAAACCTAATCTTCTACTTTTGGTTCCCAACTTAAAGATTTCATCCTGGCACTATCCTAGCGCTTGAAAACTAACTCAACCATGGCAAAAAATGATACCCTAGATGTTTGAGCATTGTCCTTTGTAGTCAACCCAACACCCAAGGCACATGTGAGCCTATTTTGACAAACATGACATAAAAACTGATGGCAATCATGAGGTGAATGCCATCAGTTTTTGAACATTGGCTCAAAAAGGGGTGTCTCTGAATCTTGGAAGCAGGTAAAAATATAGGCAAAGTAGTTTTATATATTGAGGTGAATGCCAACAAGCTAGCCTAATTCAGCATGTACCTCAAGGGTCATATTGCCAACGTGTCTTAGAGGTCAGGTCAGCATCCAGATAGAGCCGGGGAAGACAATGGCATGGTTAGACACCCAAGCACCATTTGAACTCAGGTCGTTGGAAATCCCATACCTAGATGTCCATGACTCATAAAGGAAATTTTTAAGTGAATCTAAGTCGTTGGACAGAATTATTAACGTGCACTCAATAGAAATTCTACGAAAACAAGCTGAGTATGTGCACATCAATGTGTGCCCAAGTCTTTGTATTGTATCAAATTGACTACAAGTGTATTCGAGTTCAACATTAACAATTAAGGGAAACATACCTAGTCATGAAATATGACTTCTTGCTTCAGGATGATCTGCCTTAATTCTTCCTTATTACCTAAGTTGTTTTCACATAGAGGATTATTAGAAGTGTTGGATGAGCAAAGGTATGGAAACCCTATGTTGGATGAGCTCTATAATTGTCGAGAACACCAACTTGCTTCATGAGTATTTGAAGATCTGCTCTAATAGCAGAGAAAACATTGAAATGGAAAGTTAAGCCAAACAAGAAGAATAAGCTCAAGACCTTTCTGCCTATCTCCTCACACCCTAATCAAGAAAAAAACAAAAAAACAACAGAGAATCATGTTGTTGGGTATGCAGTCATCTCATGTTTAGCAGATTATAAACCAATTTTCAAGAGGCTAAGTAGTAAACTTTTTAGGCAAGGATTACTTCAATTTTCGAGTTCTATAAATTGATTTACAGATAATATATATGGAGATATATATGGATACGGAAGTCCATGGGATGGACTATTGGCCTTGTTAACATTGTATGCAAAGTGCAAATAGCATCATAGTTTACCTACTATGAAAAGAGGAAAAAATAAGGTAGTTTGATGATATAGAATAGGTCAAGAAGATGAAGACTTTTTGTGGAATCTTTCAACATGGATACCAACCAGAAAGGGTGAAAAGAGAAAAAATATTTAAATTTTGAGTTTTAAAGTTAGAGAGCTCCAACTTTGATTTTGAGATAAATTGAAAATATAAAATAAGATCTGATGGGACTTATTAGGTCTACCATTTTAACTAGGAAAGCTGAACACGGACAAAAAGAATACTCACTTTCCATGTTGTTTAGTTATTTATTTATTTTCGATGCTGTTGTGATACTCTGAGGAAGATTTATCCTACATTTCGCCTTGTAGCTTCAAAAAAATGCTAAGTCCTTCTCTTTTTGCCTCGTGAATCAAGACTTCTTGTTTTTGCTTTAACACTGATTGGTCTTCATTTTCACCTTAAGCTTTGAATTCCTCACATTTGGCATAATTAAATATCTAAGAAAAAATATAAAAATCAATGCCCTTGAGATCCATAGATTGAAACAGGGCCAAACATATCCCACATGGGCAGTAAAAAAATTCTCCTTCAAACCTGAAAAACAAAAGAAAAATTGGAAACACCTAAGCCATGAATCACAAGGTCCAAACCCATCATTTACCTTAAGGAAATTAATTAAGAAAAAGGATAGGCATAAAAAAAAAAGTATGACAAATAAGCCAAAAGATCAATTCATCTTAAACTACTCCAAAAATTAACTGAAAGTGGGGAAGATACAACAAGATTAGGACTAACAAGACAAATCAAGTAAGCACAAACAAAAATCAGAATTCATCCAAAACAAATCAAAAGTAATCAAGTGGAGCATGTATGGACTTTGTTTTGTAGCGAATCTAACTCATAATTCGTCAAAAGAGTAATGGGAACCCTACAACTAACAAGTCCTAATCATATTCCTCGTATCCATTTTTTGATGAAGCATAATCTAAAAAACTACCTAACTATTTTCTCGTCTCTAATCTCAATTTTAGTTCGTTTCCCTTTTGTTTTTAATAGAAATTTTAACTACCTAACATGTGAGGCCGGAAGGATCTAGTTTACGAGAAGGGGTAGAGCAGGCAAATTACTGGTAAAATCTGAAAATTGTTTTTATATCTCGGATAGTGAAACAAACGTGCAGTTGGAATCGTCTGGGTAATCAGCTACCACATTGAATTTCGTCAAATTCCGAAACAGTCGAAATTTCACGTTTTTCAAGGCACCGAGAGTAGTATGGGACACTTGGCGCATTTGAATGGCTCAAGATGAGACACGTGTCAAGCTGTGAGCAAGTCAAACAATGAGCTCAAGTATGGGCTATAGGTGACATGTGGTATCATGTCATTGGAGGGAAATCCATGATAGATGAATAGAGGATGAAATCCACAGAGCAATGAAAATTGGACATATGTGGCAAATGAGGACAAGCTCTTGGCCATCTTGGACCAGCTTGAGTGGGATGGAAGAAAGAAAGAGGCAGAAAATAAAGAGGAAGAAGAAAAAGAGAGTTTATAGAGGGCTCACCTTGTTTAAATTTCAGACGATCGGATGGCGGTTTCGAGGGCGAACAGAGGAAAGTTCATCCTCCACCCGGCAGGAAGCCGCATAGAAGTGGAGTTGGGAGTTTGACAAACTCAAGAGGTAGGGGTTTTCTCCTACTTGGTTTAATCCTTGTCTAAGGGCCATTCAAATGGTATGGGTTGTGTGAGGCCATGAGTGGCCATGTGAACCGTCCCAAGACTTTAGAACAATGTGCTGGAGATTCCGGGACTATTTCGGACAGTCTGAGGATTGATTTTTGGGACTAAGTAATTGTTCTTATGTGCCATTTATGTGTTAGAGTTAAAATGAATAATGGTGTTGGTTGTCTTGCCCTAAGGGGAATGTTTGGTTGCGTTTTGAACCATGGGAAAACATCATATTGTGGTAGTACATTAACCGGTTTCAGAACTGGTTTTGGGTAGGAAATAAAGGGATTTGGTCACTTTGAGTCCTTGGGTAAATTAGCCACATCAGTGAAATTGATGTTAGGCTTTTGAATATCTCAATTTGGACCTCACGTAGCCCGAGGATTGTAATTACATTTGCAGGCTTGAGTCTAGTGGAAGAATTTGTCAGGGCTGGTCAGCGGCCGGATGAACCACCACTAGATGATTCCGTCTGGCTAAGATCATGCATGATCTCCAACTTCGGAAGGTCATAACTTGTTCATCTGAACTCCTCTTTAGGTGTTCTTGGACTCTATGGAAATCTCATCGAGTCAGGATTTCAACCATATTCTCTAGAGGGCATTGGAGTGCAGGGTTGGCCGTAAAGGGCGTTCGAGGCGAGTCGAATTAAATTTGTCGGGTAAAGGCTGCCTAGTCATGTATGACCTCAAACTTCGGAAGGTCATAACTTCTTCATCCGAACTTCGTTTCAGGTGTTCTTAGACTCTATGGAAATCGCATTGAGTCACGATTCCATCCATATACCTAAGGATGGTAGTAGATCTTGGAGCTACAATAGGAAAGGGCTTCCAGCGAACCCCAGATGGTGTCAAAGTAGGCTGCATGCATATGTGACCTCCAACTTGAGTCCTTTAACACGTCCAAACTTCTTTGGGTCTTTCTTAGACTGGAAATCCCATTGAGTCAGTTACATACATATACTAAGGATGGTAGTGGGTACTAGAATTTCAGTCGGAAAAGGGGCTTCAGGCGAGCGAGTGGGTCTGGTAAGGGCTGCTAGTCATCTGTCACCTCGACTTTAGGAAGGTCATAACTTTCTCATCCAGACTCTTTTTTGGGTGTTCTTAGACTCTATGGAAATCCCATTGAGTCAAGATTCCATCCATATACCTTAGGATGGTAATGGGTACTAGAATTTGTAGGAAGGGGCTTCGGGTAAGACGGGTTGGATATCCAGGGTAAAGAACACTAGTGTGTATGACCTCCAACTTTGGAAGGTCATAACTTCTTCGTCCGAACTCCGTTTTGGGTGTTCTTAGACTCTATGTAAATCCCATTGAGTCACGATTACAACCATGTTCATGTGGAGGACATTGGGCAATCGGGCTAGTTAGTACTGGCCGGTTAAGTTGTGTGTTATGGCTTGTGTGAATAACATGCAATGTGAATTTCGTTAATATGCATATGCATGCTTGAATTTGATATCTGGAATGTAGGATATCATGGTTTGGAATTTGTATGCACTTTAATATAAATGTCCAAATGATACGCAGATGAATATGCATGAGTAGCCATGCATATAGTTCTGTTTATGTTTAGCATGAGCATAAGTAATGGTAACATATTGCATTTCCAGTGTACTGAAGCATCGCGTAACATGGGTGTGAGTGTGATTTGAGATCGACTCTTTGTGTTAGGTGTTTGATGGAGTGTCATTGGTACACGGATGTGGATCAACACTGCGTATGGTGTTGATTAATTGGAACAAGTCCAAATGAATTACCTTGCTTGGTTGAAATGGTAGGGATAATTGTAATGTAGAGTATCAGCAAGTTGGGATAGATTCCCCCCAGGTTGAAAGACCCATCAATTATGGTCAGACATAGTCCCCAGCGGTGAAAGGCCATAAAAGTGTCTGGGTTTATGGAGCCCATTGGTGCGACACCATAAATCTATTACCCACAAAAGGCACATGGTTGTAAATGAAAATGTTAAAAGATTAAGAAAAATCTTTGGTTGTCATCGGAAAATGACAATAGTTCACACTTGGCATAAGTAGGTGTGAGGGAGTCGGTGAGTGACTCGGGATATGGGCATGATGACATTTCATGCATGACATATGACATTCATGTAGACATTTTACTTAGATGTGTGTTTGCTATGCGACCATTGCATGTGCACTTAGGTAGGGAGTAACCCTTGTAGAAGATTATCACTACTGGGCTTTGTTCATTCCGGAGTGGTGGGATCCCCCGCTTTGGTCTGGCGCGAGGTGGCTCAGCCCGGGCGAGTGAGTTAGAAGAAGGTCGGGTTGTGGCCTTGAGAAGCATTTTGTAAAATATATTAGAACAATCTAGTTTTAATATATTTTGGCATGTAAAAAGTGTACAAGAGTTGTACATCGAACTCTTGTGAACTATTATAAGAAAATGGTTGTTTGTAAGAAAAATATACATAAATGGGTCTTGATTTATGAGACATGTGAGTGTGATATTGGAGCACCCGATATTCCACGAGGTTCCGTGAGGTTGACGGGTTGTCGCGGGACCCTCGATGACTTCACAACATGTTAACATAATTACATTACCTGAACGAACTTTAACTGGCGTGTCTAAATATAACATCACGACGGTATGGCGGTGTAGACTTGGGTTAGAATTACATGTGCTTCCGATTGATATCGGATCATAGTTTTGTATCAAGGTCTGGTAGGAGGTTCACCTAGGAGTCCACGGGGCGGGGATTAGATCACAGCATGCATTGTGTGTTTTCTTGTGTATACTTTGATTGTATGTGATTAGTTGTATGTTCTGAAATTTCTTGAATTATATACATGGTAGGATGTATATAGGAAATGTGAACGCTAGGGTTGAAAGCGTAACCTTAGGAGTTCGGCTTGAACGGATGGTTCGGGATATTAAGTCTATTCACCCATTGGCTTGTGTTGTATGGTAGGACACACCTGAATGATTCAAGCACGCTGTTTGCACTTATGTAAAGATGGAAAGTAGAGGGCGGGGCCGTGAGAGGTTGTCACGGGCGATGGTCGAGTGCCACAGTGCGATCAACGAGGCCTTCGCAGAGGCCATGGGTCTTTGCGATAGCCCCTTCTTTGCCTGGGCTAATGCAACTAGAGGTTAGGGGACTTCGAGTAACCTCCTAGGAGTTCAAAGGCACATCATCCTCACTGCGTTCGCGGGAGGAGGGGATCCGATGGTAGGCCCGACCATTGGTTAGTCAGTTGAGAGGATTCTCGGGCCATAAGTCACCTCGGATACTACTCGTGTCTGTTGGCTTCATTCAAGCAGGAACAGTCCCGGATGTCGGTGGGTGGGATTACAACTTCCAGGGACTTAGAGACTATGACATAGGATGCTTTTCGTAGACTATTCGCCAGGAAGTACTCGAACGCTACGCTGAACATGTGAAGGTATGAGTTCCTTGAGTTGAGGCAGGGGATGATGGTATGCTAGTCGTAGCCAAATTCACGGAAGTTAGCGCGTTTAGGATGATTATGTGGCCAGCGGAGTAAGGTCGAAGTTGAGATGAAATTTGAAGTTATCCATGGTGAGATTGTGGACTTAACTCTGAATGGATTCGATGGTCGGTCTGACCATGATCATTGAATGGATCAGATAGTGCGCTCTAAGCGCATCGGGATCGGGTACTTGATGATAAGAAAGGGGCCAAGTTTCTTCTTGAGGCTCGAGAAGAAGCGGAGAGGACACGTTCCATGAGGGTCCCGAGGACAAGACCCGGCCATCCCGAGAGAGCGCCTTATGGACTCTGGCCAGGACCGGGTGTGTGTTTCCATTTGCCACAGCTGGACACTATGAAGCGGGATTGCTGATGACAGGATCCCGAGTTATACAGGACACCTCGGTCTCAATCATCGATGGGGCTAGCCTTGACACAATTTATTCCTCCCGCACCTAGTATGGGCGGAGGAGACGGCGCCGGTCCGTAGGTGCCTGAGCACATACGAATAGACGAGGCTAGAGGGGCGGATTAACGGTTGGTCGAGACGGGGCTAACGGCGGGACTTAGGGGACCAGGCGTGTCTACACCATGGTACCATAGGTTGAGCGTTCAGACCGGCCGGATATGCAGGGTACGTTTTTATACCTGCAATTATTGTTTAATGCATCATGTTCATAATTGCATTTTATGTGATGGGGTTGGGCTTGGAAGTTGAGGCCTCTGGAAGAGCCAGTGTTTGGGAAGTTTCCCCTAAGGCCTAGGGTGAGAGTTAATAAGGTATGTTGAAACTTTGAGATTCGATCTGCCAAGGATTCTTCTCATAATTGGACCTTTAGAGTAAGTAGATATCGTGGATCACAGATGTCATTCTTGACATGGATTGGGTTGACGGCCCATCGGGTTGTTAGTGGTTGTGACCTTAGGAGGTCATCGTTTTCACACCGAAAGGTTTTTAAATTGTGTAGGGTTACATATGCATGTGGTTTGATGTGTATGTGTGTGGAATTTCTGGACAAAATTCTTTTAAGGGGGGGAGAATGTGAAACCCTAGAAGATCCAGATTTCTAAGGAAGGGTGCGTAGTAAATTTTGGTCAAAATCATTTGTTTTCCTGAATCTCGGGTAATGAAATGGACTTCATTGTTGGAATCGTCTCGTGAAATCCTAGCTACCACGTCTGAGATTACTAGTCAGATGCGGGACCGGTCGAATTCCTTTTTTGAGGGCGTGAGTAGTGCGGGACACTTGGTGCATTTGAGTGGCTTAAGATGAGACACGTGTCAAGCTGTGAGCAATTCAAAAAATGAGCTCAAGTATGGGCTATAGGTGACATGTGTCGTAACAAATTTGAAATTCTGTGATAGATGGATAAGGATAGGGAAAATCCACAGAGCGATGAAAAGTGGACATGTGTAAGCGAGTAAGAGGGAATGACTCTTGGCCCGTCTTGGACTAAGCGATTAGGGTTAGGAGAAAGAAAGGAGCATAAAAGAAAAGGAGGAAGAAAAGAGAGTTTTGGATAGAGACACCACATGGCATCTCTAAATTTCCCGGCAATCCAGGTGTTGGCGGTTTCGAGGCGGGCAGAGGAAGAGTTCATCCTCGAAATGAGAGGGCTTCGCATAGAGGCAGGTTAGGGAGTTTGACAAAACTCAAGAGTGGGGGTTTTCTCCTACTTGGTTCAATCTTCCCCATCTAAGAACATTCAAATGGCATGGGTTGTGTGAGGTCGTGAGTGGCCGTATGAGCGTCTGAGACTTTAGGATAGGTGTGTTGGGAGCCAGGAATTTGTTTTGAGCGGTGCGGGGAGTTGATTTTGGGACTAAATAATTTTCCTTATGTGCCATTTATAATGTTAGAGTTAAAATGAATAATGGTGGTTGTCTTGCTCTAAGGGAATGTTTAGTTTGCTGTTTTGAATTAAATGAATTTGTCATATTGTGGTAGTACACATTAAATGGACTTTAGAACTGGTTTTTGGGTAGGAACTAAAGGGAGTTTGGTATTGAGTTCTTCAGGTAAATTGTAGCCACATCAATGAACTTGATGTTAGGCTTTTGAATTTCTCAAATCGGACCTCTGTAGCCCAAGTTATGGTCCGTTTACCAGAACATTCTAGTGGAAGGGTTGTCAACTAGGTCGACCCGACCCGGATGGGTTGATTCGACCTGGATGGGTTCACCGGATAATAGTTCCGTCCGGCTAAGATCATGCATGACCTCAGGAACCGGAAGGTCGCCGGCTTTGCTAAATCTGGACTCCGTTTGGGTGTTCTTTGACTCTATGGAAAGCTCATCAAGTCAGGATTCCAACCATATTCTTGTAGAGGGCATTGGGTACTAGAGTTGGCCGGAAAGGGGCATTCGGGCAGGTCAGGTAGGCTGTCCGGGTAAGGCTGCCTAGTCATGTATGACCTCCAACTTCGAAAGGTCATAACTTCTTCGTCCGAACTCCGTTTTGGGTGTTCTTGGATTCTATGGAAAGCCCATTGAGTTAAGATTGCAGCGATGTTCATTTGGAGGACATTGGGTAATCAGCCAAGTTGGTCTGGCTGGTTAGGTTGTGTGTTATGGCTTGTGTGAATAACATGCAGTGTGAATTTCATTAATATGCATATGCATACTTGAATATGATATGTGGAATGAAGGAAATCATGGTTTGGAATTTTTATGCACTTAAATATAAATGTCAAATGATGCATGGATGAATATGCATGAGTATGCATGCATATAGTTCTCATTTTGTATAGCATGGTATAAATAAATGATGGCATGATGTTCATAACCACTGAAAACATATCATGACATGGGTGTGAGTGCATGGTTAGGATAAACCTTTGTGTTAGGTGTTGATGGAGTGAAAATATATAGGTACACGGATGTGGATTAACACTAAGTATGGTGTTGTTAGTGGGCTCAAGGTTGGTGGAATGAGTCGAATGTCGCCTTGGTGAAGGAAATGGTAAAGGATAATTATATGCCTGGTATCAGCAAGTTGAAATAGATTCCCCTAGGGTGAAAGACCCATCAATTATGGTCAGACATAGTCCCAGCGTGAAGATACCTTAAAATTATGCAGGTTTATGGGCCAGGATTGATTGAAACACTGAAATCCATTACCCCTGGCGCATGGTTTGTAAATGAAAATGTTAAAAGATTAAGAAAAATCTTTGGTTGTCATCGGAAAATGACAATAGTTCACACTTGGCATAGGTAGGTGTGAGGGAGTCAGTGAGTGACACGGGATATGGGCATGATGACATTTCATGCATGACATATGACATTCATGTAGATATTTTACTTGGATGTGTGTTTGTTGTGTGATCATTGCATGTGCACTTAGGTGGGGAGTAACCCTTGTAGAAAATTATCACTACTGGGCTTTGTACGCCATTAGGATCCCCTTCCAGTGCACGAGTGCTCCTTCGGGTCGTGAGTACTTAGAAGACGAGTTATACAAGCGCCAAGGAAGCATTTGTAAAATATGTTAGAACAATCTAGTTTTAATATACTTTGGCGTAAAAAGTGTCTGAGAGTTGTACACATCGAACTCTTGTGAATTAATACTAGAAAATGGTTGTTTTGTAAGAAAATATGCATAAATGGTCTCGATGTAAGGACATGTGGTGTGATATCGGGCCTCCATATTCATAGGTTTTAAGCGGGTTTGACGGGTTGTGTGGATGGGGATAGGGCTTCATATCATTATAAGTTGCATTAATAATATGCGCCCAGTTTCTCAGTCACTACTACCCAGTTTCAATCCATTGTCCTTACTTGGAATGGGATAAGTCGTACCTCCTTGTATTCAGTCTGTGAACTCGATGAGACAGCTTAACAGTGGACCACTAAGATTAGGCATCGGGCAGTCTCGGTAGCCTCGAGGGCCGGAGTGGATGGGGTTGGGCGCTCGGTCGTCAGATTGCCTGGCATTTGGGAAGGCACGTTTCCTCATCCACCTCGACCGAAGTAGTGAGAATCATAAAAGTACTAATATTTTCACATGTTGATCCCTATAATTATAAGCTTTCCCCACTATTTTCAAGAATGTTCTGAGTAATTTTTGGTGTTTTATTATAGCCATGCTATATGAAGAAAAAGAGAGAAAAGACCAATGTATGAGATAAATTTGTTGAAAACAGTAGCCCGCTATAATGAGTGAAGCCAGATTAATGGGCGACCGCCAAGCCTCTGACATCTAGAAAGGTTGCCCTTCAGTGAACATTATCAGCTAACGCCCATTTAGCGGTCGACCCTGGATTATAACGTGCATAGACGAGATGTTACAATTTAAGTTCCCACACTATAGTGATGAAACACATTCTGGCCTTCAATTAATGAAAGACAGCATCACCACTAGTTGATAAAAGTCGGCCCGGTTCAGGTTTTCAAGGCGGATTTGGATCTGGAGGCTTCCTATAAGAGAGGACTTGGGGTCTGTGTAGGAGGAGGCGGAGGCGAGTTAGACAAGGTTTGGGCAGATTAGTGAACAAAGAGGGAGACAACGGAGTGCGCGAATAGAGATATCGTGTGCACCATTGTTTCTGTATTTCTTTTCTCGAACCATTTAATGACCGATCCTTATGGATTTATCTTGAACACATTATGTTCCTAGTTTTATCTCTCTAGGGTTTTAGTAGCCTCACTGGGATGGGGTTGAGAGAACCACAGACTCTCGTGGGGCAAAAGCAAAGTCTTGATCAAGCGAAATAGGCCTTATCCATGGGGTAGTGCACTTAACGAGAGTGGAAGGTAGTAGGTCAAGGCAGCCACAAGTCCAGATTCCTGAGTTCTCACCTTCTACAGTTGGTTACAAGTTAGACCCAGTGAATCTCCCTTCCTCTCATAGGTAGGAAAGAAGAAGAAAGTAGCTCACCCTACTTTTCCATCATCTTTTCCCTCTATGTACCTAATATCCCATCCTTGAAAAATTCAATAAAATAGAAAATTTCTTTGCAAAGCTTTGTGTTCACTCTTATTTTTGCATTTGTTGTGTGTTTTGTTTAAATTTTCTTTCCTTTGAGTTTAAGAATTTGAAATTGTTGACTTGTGGTAAATAGCTTAGTTGAATAAATGAGAAACCAAATTTCCTGGTTGAAATTGCTAAATAAAATTTGTAGCAGATTGTTTAATGGGTGAATTATTGATATAGTGAGTTCTAGCGTGTTGACTCTCTTAACTGAATTATTCATCTAAATGAACATTCTAACTGTTAAATAACACAACATATCCACAAAATAAACAAACAATTGATAGATGCGTGGGAGTAGGATGAGATGAATTGAAATGGAAAGTTGTAAGGATATTAATAAATGTGTTAGACTTGAAATAAGAAGGTTTTAATAAATTGATGGAATAGATAAGACCTATAATTTTGTTTTTTGTAAACAATTTGGTTATAAAAATCCTGATAACCTTTGCACATGGTCAACAGTAGCTCTGAAACAAATTGTGTCAAGATTAGGGACATCTTCTGGGATCCATCACAGTAATCACTCCAATGTTCTAGAACTTGTTGGATTATTAGTCAAGGCAAAATTCTAGGCAATATCACCAACAAGAAATGATATAAGCCGTCCTTGGAAGTTTGAGTCTTTCAAAGCCTACCCCTATGATATGCATAAGCATACACACTAGTTCCTTATTTGAGCTTATTGCCAATCTCATCATCAACCAAAAAATGAGAAGCCCAATTCCTTCCTTAAACATAATCCTATAGTAAAGAACCCTTATTTGCCCAAATTACATGACAAAATACATCAATGACGGAAAATGACAAGTTTAGGGGAATATTATTTTAAGTTGTAGAGAATGATAAAAAAAAGGTTGAGAAAGAAAAATTCATTGAGATGAGAAGAGATAAAGAGAATTAAGAAAGAATGAGTTTGGTCTTGTAGTACTATCATGAATAATTAAGTTCTTAGGGGTAACAACACCTAGTACCTAATGTAAGCTGGTATAGAATTACTAACCTAAAGTTCATTAAGGGTGGTAGAAAGCTTAAAAAGACAAAACATTGCACCATCCCATAAACCTTGGTGAGAAATGAAAAGTAAAAAAAAAAAAAAAAAAAAGGCTTCAAAGATAAGGAAGAGAAAGTAGAGTCTGAGTGTGGTCAATGAAAAGAAAAGGGATACCACAAGGGAGAATATGCAAAAGATGCCGCAAGGCCACAGTGGAAGGGTTGAAACTTGAAATCGAGAAATCGGATGCATAATAAAAGCGAGAGAGTGTTAAGTTATCGATGAAGTTTAGGTAAAATTGAGCTAAATTGTCGATTATTTACCCAATTACCCAGAACCACACATTACACAGGCCCTAAAATACCTATTTGATCCACGAAGGTGATGATAACAGCACATTAGTGGAATTAATATGACAAACAGGCATGAGACTTTAGAAATGAAAGGCATGTTAAGCTGAGTATCCCAGATTAACTAATCTGCCAAGGAAAAAGAGGGAAGACCAACACACACTCACAAATCAGGGTTGAATGATTAAATTGTTTACACTATATGAATTATTTGTATGTTTAGTGAACTTAATTGAAAATCTTCTTGATTCTATACTAGAAACACTTTTAGAAATAATTGTACAATCGACTTATGTTTCTGCTTGTGGTGTGGATTCAACAGGAAAAATGTCCTTAAAAATAAAGAAAGCTAAATTGTTTGAAAACGAAAAATTTCTTTTCTTTTATTTTATGGCAGGAGCAATGGCTTTAGGATTTGGGGGAATTTGGTGGAGTCCTAAACTCATATATTACAATCCATTTTTCTAGTATATTTAAGCGTTTGAATCTATTTTGTACAGTATGATATATTCACCAACTTTTTGTTTTTCAGGTTTTAATTGAAAAATGAGATAATTCAAGCAGAAAAGAAGAAAAAAAGTGGCAAATGCAGCATTCTCTGTCGCGACATAGTATTTGTGTCGCAATAGAATTTAAGCGAGGCGGAAGAACCATGTCGCTGACCGGCAAGCATATGGCGCAACAAAGTCCCGATTACTAAATAGTGCAGTTTTACCTCTTATTACTACGGGTTTTAAGCGCTTGCGTAATGTCTGCTAATTAACCCGAGTTGGCATGTTAAGGATACGCGGTAATCTGATCAGAATGTTAGCAAGTTTTGTTGTTTTACGAGGGCTATTTATACCACTTAGATAGTGGATTCGGCTCAAGCATGAAGAAATCAATTGGAGTCTGAGCGAGAAAAAGCGGAACCGAGAAGCCTGACAAAGAGGTGCAATAACCGCAAATTTCGCAAGGTTGATAAGAGGCCATTAGATTTGTGAATTTTATGACACAGTAAGAGTGCTGCCTATGAAAGTTTCACACCTTTGATGACTTTTCTATTGCTTTTGACTTTTGATTTTTTAGCACTTTTGGATTTCTTCCCAATTTATCCTATTAATAGTTATTGTTTTATTCATTTTGGTAATTTTTAATGGGGTTTGGTTATAAAGCCCCCAGACCAGAACATTATCGGCGGAGTCTTTCATCATTGAAGTTTTGGAGAAGCTTGTACTTGATTCCACTTTCTCATTTCCCTGCCTTTCTCTTATTTCTCATTAGCTAAACACCCTTTTGGGAATGACAGGATGAGCCGCTAATCCCTTCGCCCATAAGCTTTTCTCTTATTTTCTCATTAGCTAAACACCCTTCACGGAATATTGGCTTAGAGGATGAGCGGCTAAATCCCTTCCTTCCTTGAAGTAGAAGGCACTAGGCAAGGGAACTGTGGTAAACTAAGGGGCTCTCATGTTTTCAACGCATGTATTCACTGACATTTATGTGTTTTCCTTTGAACTCTAGGTTTAGATCCCTTCGATGCACCTTGAATGATCCGTATTTGATAATCTTTTAGGGTTCAATGGATGCTTATTGCTAGATCCACTGAGATTTATTAGTTACCATCTATTAGTCATTGGAAGGTGAGTCAAGGAGATATGTTTTTACTGTCTGAGACCATTAATGCTCAGTGAATACCATTTCCAAAGGATAGTTATTTTGGGTCAGCTTTCATAGCTAAATGAAGAATCGATTCGGGAGATGACTATGATTATCCTCCCAATACAAAGAAAAGACAGAAACCTTCATTTGCCCCAGGAACTATGACCAATTGACCTAACACTTCGAATTCTCTTTTACATTTTAATTTATTTTATTTTCAGTTTCAACCATTACAACCCATTGTTTTATCAAATCCTGACATCGAAAAGAGAAATCACTAAGTGTGCGCCCTAGTATTAAGTCATTTCTGAAAACCCATCCATGGGCGATCCTAGAGCCCATCTGCGATAGCAATGCTACGTGATAGGAGTATTAAATATATATTTTGTTGATTCAGGATACCCCACGGCACAACGAATCAAATGGCGCAGATTATAGGGATGAGTACCTAGTACCAGTAGTGTATACCTGAACCTTATGATCCTCATCACAAGTTATGTTGAATTTTCTTTTATCATTCTTTCTAGTAGTTTACTGTCAGTGTTTTTTAGTTTCATTTCACTATTAAATTAAAAAAATAATAATAACTCTAACCCTTTAGGTAGGATTGTTCTTTGTTGTCTGGTGTTTGCCTTATTCTTGCTGCAGGAGTGCATGTTCCAATGGATTAGGAATTTGAAGCAGTTGGACAATATAATATCCCACGCAAGATCATAAGAATCTAGTTAAGTTCCTTTGAATTTACGATTACAATGGAACCCCAACATGAAGAGCGACAGAGCCAGCAAGGAGTGGAGAGGAACCTTAATGCATTTAGGTCCATGAGGGATCATATACACCCTCCACGAATGAGTGCATCCTCCTGCATTGTACCCCCAACTGAGGACATGGTTGTTAGACTTTATCTTGTGCCACTACTTCCCACTTTCCATGGTATGGAGAGTGAGAACCCCTATACATATATCATGGAATTTGAAGAGGTTTGCAACACCTTCAAGGAGGATGTCACCACTTTGGACTTAATGAGGATGAAACTTTTTCCTTTGACATTGAAGGATAAAGCCAAGATTTGATCAATTCTGAGGCGAGACCATTGAGCTGGTGAGATGCAGTGGGTTCTTAAGAAATTCTTCTCACCGCAGAACAAGCGGTCGAATGGAAGATCTACACCTTCTCAACTAGCAATGAAAAGTTCTATGATGTTGGAACATGCGGAAGCACTCAATGCTTGTCCTCACCATGGGTTTGACACTTGGCAGCTAGTCAGTCACTTTTATGATGGGATTTCTCCTTCCATGAAGCAATTGTTGGAGACTATGTGTGGAGGGGATTTCATAGGCAAAAATCCAGAGGAAGCTTTGGATTTCCTGAACCATGTGGCTGAAGTTTCCAAAGGCTGGGATGAATCTACCCCAAGGGACATGGGAAGAATGCAACCTCGGTCAGGCCAATGAAGATGACATGCTTTCTCTTCCCGAGACTACATGTGGTGCGCTGAAGCTAAAGTTTCAACCTTAGCTAGAAGGTTAAAAGAATTGGAAGGGAGGAGATTGCATGAGGTGTAGGTAGTGGTAGGTGCTGTGCAAACTAAATACAGCACCATCTGTTTGGTTCAGTTGAGGCGCTATCAGGAGGCGGTGTGACTATTCCAGCGAGTGAGGAAATGTTTGTGGATTAGACCCGATTTGTTGGCGGGTACATGGCTCGACTCGCTTGCTACCCATATGGCCCAGTACTTGCCGTTTGGGAACCACCCCGAATTTCGTGGTCAGGAACCTCCACGATGTGCCTTACGCACATCCACGATTATCCTTCCGTGTGGTGGCATACGGCCGCCCACAGTTAACTACTCGGGTTGACGAAAGCGATCTTATTTTAACCGAGGTGGTGGGTGGGCGCGGTGGGTCAATGCATAGTTGAATCAGGGTGATACTATGGAAGCTTTTGAACCAAGATTAGATGGGCTTCAGAAATGACCTTGGTGGAAAATTGACAGCCTGCAATATACGGCTGAGGCTACGATCAGCGGCATGTTCATCGGAGGAAGAGTGCACGATTGATTTGCAAATGGAGCATTCTCGCGAGGCTGTGAAGAGATGATAGAGACTTTGTAGAATTTTACGAAGGGTTATCGAATCCTCGGTTTGTGCTACTTTTTGTCCATCGAGAAGAATGAAACAATCTCACATTTGTTGAAGGAAGGAAAATGTGTGAGAGAGAAGAGCTAGTGGAAGAGCCCAGCATTCTCTGACAAATTGATGTGAATCCAGTGCCATTGCCCGAAGCCACCAATAGCCTTGCAATGACACCTCTTGTGACCTAGTGCATATCCTGAACATACCATTTTTGCTCAGACACTTAGGCACCTACTACTAAAGCTGAGGCCATCCCATCTACACTGCATGTGCAAAACTTTAGGAAGTTAGTGGCCTCTACTCAAAATTCCGTCACTACATGTGGGCATTATGACTACTCTTGCAGTAGCCTATAACAACAGGGCTCATACCAAAACCATCTTGGTTCAAATTCGAGACACTAGACCTCGGCCAATTCCACAAACTCCACTGTTAATAGTACCCTTTGGGACCAGACAAGGAGGAGATTCCCCTCCTTAAGTCTCCAAAAGCTTGAGAAACTGGTTTAGGGGGACTCAGTCTCCCTTGAGGCAGTCTTTTTTGTTTGAATTTTTTGTTCTTTATTTTCATTTGATTATTTTAATTTTCTCTTTGATTTTCTACAATTTCAATTTAATATTTGTTTTAGCTTATTTTTCATTTTCCTGCAATTTTTTAAAAAAAAAAATTTAAACTATTTTTAACGAGTTTGTGTAATTTTCTACGTGGGGAGTCCCAGAAAAATCCGCAAAATTTATAATGTGCGTTTTTCCGCAAATTCATGACTTGAGAATTTCGTATGATCACTATAGCAATTGTATTGTCATGCAAAATTTCGAATGTTTTGCGGGAAGCATATTTTGCAAGATCCTTGTAGCGAGCAAGCTCTTTGTAGCATCAACGTAATAAAAATAAAAAAATCTTGTCTTTGATATGTGTGTGTGTGTGTGTGTGTGTGTGTGTGTGTGTGCTATTGTGTGTGTTTATATATATATATATATATATATATATATATATATATATATATCTTACATATAAAAAAATTCTTATCTTTAAAAAAATCTTTTATCTTTAAAAAAGCCAAAAAATATATTCATGAGTGCAATTTTATGACTCCTCAAATTCACGCACTCCTAGTTTCTTTTTGCCTTGTTTTCAGTAGGAACTCCGTTTAGGTGATCTTAGTGTGATTCAGAAGAAAGCAGAAGTGAGTCTAAATAATATAATTTGAAATTATGAAAAAAGGCGTGTTGCTTTCAGGTGCTCATTGTTTGATTACTTTTAACCTCTGCTTTTCTTCTTCCCGACTTGATCATTTTGAAAGGCCAAGTAGTTGAATAAGACACTTTTTAGGCTTCATTTTTATACTTTTTGATTACCATTCTTGTAGCATAATCATATTTTTCAACATTAAATATTTGGTTTAACATGCTTTCCTCTCTTTTGTTTCTTGTTTCATGGTTCTCCTCTGTCGACTACATTTCTCCAATGAAAGTGCATCGCTACTTCTTTCAAAAAATTTTCTCTCACACCCCATTGAGAACAATGCGATATTTGGTTAGGCGGAGAATTAATGAAGGAAGTGGCTTTTTATGTTATAGTTATGTTTTTGTTTCAAGTAAGTCCTTTTTGTGTAATGGCGAACAACTTGTTGGCGGAGTTTTTACAAGCCAGGTGCAGCTGCCTTTAGTTTTGACACATGTTATAAAGCTTACAGTTTCTCAATTACAACCATTTTTTTTTGTAATGCCCAACTTGTAGTAGGAGAAATTGAAATATTGTTCCAATACTGTTGATGTTAGAATGGTGCTATGCTTAATTAAGGTTGATAAGCGATTAAATTCACTTAATTGTTTTTTAACCTTTTCTTCCACTTTAGACTAACACTGCTGTACACATTAGGTTTCAATGATAAGCTGAAAAACTCCCTTGCCTCCTAAGCCTTGCAAAAGTCCGGCCTAGTACTTTTGACCACCTTTAATAGGTTGAGACCCCTGAATAAAATACCAATGAGTCTTTCAAAGAAAGAAAGAAAAGAAAAAAAAGACATGGAAAACATTGAAACCGAGCACGGTGCGGGGGTATATAGGCGAAAGTCTTTAAATCCGGTGCTTTGTGAAGCTGACTGGTTGGGAGTCACTTGGAACTTTGTGTCGTTACAGGTGGAATAGATTGGAGTTTAGTGGATTATTAGGTGTTAGAGTCTCGAACTCATTAAGAGTTCGGGGTGAAACCTGAAGAGTTAGTGGTCGAAAGATCCTTATGACTTGATGCCCTAAACCTTAATTGGTTGGGAGTCATCAGTTTACCCCTGTTACATGAACATTTGTGAGTTCAATACCCTCAGCATTACGTCCCTACAAAAAAGAGGAAGTTATAGAATAAAGTTGGGTCTGTTCTCATTGAGTTGGTTAGGCTCACACAGGTTAGATAAAAAGCTTAGTTGGGAGAGAAACAGGTTGTGGTCTATTTTGAAACCTAATCAAATCAAAAGCATGGTTTTTGTGGGAAGGCTTCAGGTTGGTTCTAGGAGATGAACCTCTTTTGGCTATTGATTTTGCATAGCTGGGTCTGAGATAGTTGTTGGGCAGGAATTTTGGTGACTCTTGTTGAAGGTTGTGCATTATCCCCCACTTTTGAAACATCATTTTTGTGGACATATATATAGCTAATCTTGTT